>PVJI01001896.1:0-161639 GCA_004026765.1 Micronycteris hirsuta
AAATGAGGCAAATTAACTTTGTTTTTGAACCCACAGCATTATACATGTTGCTAGTGCTTGATAATGATTGAGTCACTTTATGATGAAAATACTGGACATGGTCCTTTCCCATCTTACCAACAAAATAACACAAATGTCATTAAAGATGTGGGAAAGTATTTTTCTTTCCTACTAGATTTTAAGTTCCATAGGCATAGAAACCATGTCTGTTTTATTTATCATGTAACCCCAGCATCAAGGAGAGTACCCTGTGCATGAGGAGTACTCATTAAAACTGTGTTAAATATATGAATAAACAGGAGATCTGTGTAGTAACACAAATAGGGGATATAGACTATTACTGCTCTCTTCCATTCTCATAAACCTAAATTCCTATATGTGTTTACTCAGGCTGAGCCCTGGAAAAGCCATAATTTTATACCATGTAACTCTCACTGGATTAGCAGGCAAACCTGCACTTTGATGACTACTGGCTGATATAATTAATTTTTCTGGGCCTTAGTTTTCTCATCTAGGTGGAAGGGATAATATTCGCCATTGTTCCCTCTCAGGGTTCTGAAGGGGATAAAATAGAACAATAGTATGTAGAAATTATATTCAGCTATTTAGCCAAAAGGCTTGCCACTCCACTGCCACCACTGCTGTCATGGGAGTCACTCCGGGAAGCTGCTCTTGTCCCATCTCTGCATGCATACTTGCTCCACGCACAGACAGTTCTGACTGGGAGCCGTTTTGGTGGTGATGGCGACCCCAGCATGAGTCTCCAGTGCAAATAAAGTGTTGAGAAGTAAGTATGTTCCTTTAAAACGATGTTTCAGAGAAATTAACATAGTTTACTTTTAGGAGTTTCCAAAAGGAAATTTCAATAGTATATCATTGATTCATAGCCTTTTAGTGAGTTTTATTTCTAGAGATGCTAAATTTGTGGATGATGACAATGGAGCTTGAATCTTTGAACCTCATTATGTAGTGGTTCTTTGAACATAAATTAACATCCCAGGGAGAATGTATTTTGTTTCTTTTTACAGGTGTTGTGAAGTTGTTTTCAAGAGTTAAGTAGCTTTGAGGTCTTTTTTAAGCACAGAAATTAGTTTTTAATTTATGGTAAAGGACTTTATGTTATATTTCTCTTATTACAGAGATATTTCCCCTTCAAATGTAAATTAGTTACCTCTGATAAAAATACACAATCAAAGATGTTAACTATAGAAACAGAATGTACTCTTTCTTATTAAATTCTCCAATGGAGTGTTTAAGTTTGGCCTTTTTGATTGCTTCTCTGTTTCTATGTAGTAAGCAATCACGTTTCTCAGAAAGTTAAGAAAAAGGGATGTGTATCTAAACATTGAAATTATTTTTGTTGTGAAGTTATTGAGGTGAGTGTGTATTCTGTTGGCTTATTACAACCGATGGTATGATACTTGAAAATTAAGCAAGCAAATATTTGGGATCTTAATATCCATAAATTCTGAAGACTAGCTGTTTGTATTTTTAAACACAATTGAGACACATCTCAAAACTAAGATTTTCTAAGGCTACTTTGGTAGAAGATTCTTGGAACTGGCCATCATCATCATCATTCACAAGAGACCTTTTGGGGGGATGACTATCCTGCATATAACGTTCTATAAAAGGTTGCTTATTAAAAATAGGATAAGATGTAATTTGCTCAGAAAGCTTCTCACTGTGTTGTCAGTCGGTATTTATGTGGTTACAGTTAAACAACAACACAAGTGAGATAGGAATTGGAATGCGACACCAGACTCTCCAACCGAAGGGTCTCAGCGCTGCTGGTTTTCAGAACATGGGCAGTTGGCCCAATTCACTCAGACTCTATTTCCTCAGCTGTACAATGGGGTTATTGATACATTCGCAGGATTTTTATGAATTCGTAAAATGAATTTTTAGATGTAAAAGTATGTTGTAAATTGTCATATTTGTACAAATGCAAGTTTTATTTAAAGATAACACACGCTAGCACCACAAACACAGTTTGTACAATAAATGCAACAGCAGTTTCGAGGAGGAAGTACACAGCTTGAGCAGGCAGGGCACGTTTTTGATGAAGTATACTATGGTTCATTCGAACCTGAAATTAAGTTAGGCAAATTATGAAAAGCACTATTGATTGTGCTTATGAACAAAGTTCCTTTCTCACTAAGTTAACGGTGTAGATGTTTTTTTTCTTCCCTACATTTGTGCTAACTAAAACCATGTCTAGATTTGAAAACATAATTGGAAATTCAGCATCATTTAAAATTCATTTTCTAAGCTGGAGACATATTTGCTAATTTCAGCAGGAAGTGTGCTGGAGAAACGTGATCATCAGAGATGGAGAGAGTGTAACCAGCAACTGATTGGATCTGAGCTCAAAAACAGCCACCAGATATTAACTACTTTGAGTCACAATCTTCAGGGCATGGGATGCTTCTCAATGGGTCATTTAGCTTCCTGTGAAGTCTAGTCAGCTCAGTTCCCTTACTGAAAAGTTATATTTAATTTATTTCCTGTTTTATCAAGTTCTTGATTGAAACACCTGAATTAGAACCGAAATGGTTAAACTGTCAGATCTAAAAGAAATTTCTATTTTCATTTATCCCTGTAATTCAAGGACCAATGTCATTTATACATTTTAACTTTCTCATAAGTGATTTTTCCTGTGTAATTACTATCCCTTCTCAAATAATAATGCTATTTTGTATTCCAATACCAATTTTCAGATAGATATTTTTTGTGTTAGGAAAAGCAGGTCTATACTTTTCCTTCCATTTTGTAGGCATATTGTCTGAGAAGGAAGAAAGGAAGGAAAGAAAGAAGGAAACAAAGTAACTTCCACAATTCCCTTATTTTTTCAAAAGAGAAACTTTACAGAATATTTTAATATGATATTCAAAACAGATGTTGAGTCATGCTCTTAGTTAGTACCAGGTAAAAGAATAATGCAGAAATTTAATCAGCATATATCAGATTTGTAGAGTATCTCTTACATGCAATAGGTATGGCCAATAACAAATGTCACTAGCTTTGTTTTATTTTAGCAAAAGATACTTTTATTTGAGTTCCTCTCAAGTAGTCAAAAAAGCAAAAGTTTGGAAGTCTGACAGACCTGGATTTGAATCCCAGTACCACTGTGTACTGTCTGTATATTCTTAAACACGACTTAATCCCTCTAAATCTCATTTTCTTTATGTAGAAAATGAAGATATGAACAACTTGTAAAAATTAAAATAAGATAATACTTACAAAGTTCATGGCACTGTTCCTAGGACATGTTCTCAACAGTGACGACTTCTCTGACTCTTTTTTAAAATAAACCTTTGCTATTATCGGTAAATAAGGCTGTTCCTGAAGCATAATGTGGCTTACCCTGGCTGATGCTAGATTTAGTACCTAGACATGGAATGATGTATACCAAACAAGCTAAAATATGTGACATTGACTAGGGAGCTGACAGAGAGGACATTGACATTTGAGGGTAGAAGCACAGAACTCCACGCCATGCACAAATGAAACAGCTTGGAAGGTAGACAAGGTATCTGATGAGCTTGTAGCTCTAGGAGAAGCTGGAGAACAGAATGCCTATGCCACTGCTGATTGCTGTTGCCTATTCAACATTCCTACTTGAGGAACAGACTGATCTTCAAGCAGCAATGAAAGGAAACAGAGGAAGACACAGTTTTAGAGTCATATACATGGGAGACACATCCACCTCCCAAGCCTACACAGTAAAAAAATAAAATTAAGACATGCTATCAGGATAAAGGCTGATAAAACTTAGCTTTGTGGTAGGAATCAAACTAAGTGATGAGCAAGCATGAGGGGGAAGAAATAGATATATGTGTGTGTGTATATATATACATATATACATATGTATATTTACATGTATAGATGCATACGTATGCACTTCTTAGATTTGTTTTATATATATATATATTTACAGGGTGGGCAAAAGTAGGTGTACAGTTGTGAGTATGCGAAACAGAGTTTATTCTTATATTGTTTATTAATATTGTATTATTTTTCCATACAACCATAAACCTACTTTTGCCTCAGCTGTATATGTGTGTGTATGTGTGTATACATATATACATATATGTAACATATCTAGAAAAGAGCAAAGAACCTTGGCTAATAGTAAATAGAGTTAACTGGAATTTAATATATAATAAGCCAATCATTTAAAAAGTTTGGCCTTGGCTGGTGTAGCTCAGTGGATTGAGCTGGGAACCAAAGGGTCCCGGTTGGATTCCCAGTCAGGGCACATGCCTGAGTTGCAGGCCAGGTCCCCCGTGGGGGCCACATGAGAGGCAACCACACATTGTTGTTTCTCTCCCTCTCTTTCTCTCTCTATTCCCTTCTGTCTAAAAATAAAATAAAATCTTAAAAAAAAAAAGTTTGTAACTGTGGATACCATAGGTCGTTGTTGAGAAAGTCTTTTCAAAACAGAAAATTATCCTTCAGTCCCAATGTTTCTCCAGGCAGAAAGCGGGCTGAGAATACCTCTGGCTTCCAAGAAGGGCCAGTGCCCTTCCAATGGCTCACTTCAAATGAAGCCCAGGAAGATAATTAAAAAAAAAAAAAAGAGAGAGGAACAAATGCCACCAGAGAACTGGGGAAGATTGAAGAGCCCTTCCAGGAGCTAAAACTGTGCATAATCAGGAAATATCCCCATCCTGGGAATTAGAGGCATTTCTGAAACTAGGATATCCAGGTATAAAAAAAATTTCCAATAGGATTATTTCTGATTTTAAACCATCATAACAGGTAAAAGTAGCATACTCAACCACATTTTGCTTATAAATGTGCCTGCATTACACTCAGAGTGCACTTGTAGGGTCTTATAAAAACGCCAATCTGACTCCTCTTCAGACTGAGACAACCACCCCCTACACACACATAGACCCAAAGTGGTGCATGTGATGATGTTAAAAGTTGGTCCACAAATGGCATCTAGCCTTACTGCAAATCAGATAATGTAGGTTTAATAAATGAATGCTTATATTACCTATTCTTCATAAATGAATAAATGAAACTGTCTCCAATTTAGATTTCTTATAACTTAAAATCTACTTGTTGAAACATTACCAGCTTTGCCATTACCTTTTCTTCCAATTTTCTTAAAGTTCAGCTTCAGTCATGTGACCTCCTTACTTGGAATCTTTCCATAGCTCTTCATGACCTACCAAATCATGGACAAACTCCTCACACTGGCATTATAGAGTCTTCCCCATGAGACCCTTTTTCTGGTTTTGTTCAGTTTTATTTCTTGCCACTAGATATTTGTATGTAACTACCACAAACGTAGGTAAGTGAAGTGGATAGTGTTTTCTACCCCAGAGCAGAGAGCAAGTCCATCTAGCAGGAACTAAAACTCAAGGCTTTTATGCCATGAATCCTTTTTGGGCTCTTAAAAATAACAAGACTCCTGCCTTACACTGTCAAAACAATTTGTCCCTTAGAGATTCTCTTTTCTACCTAATACATCTTTGTTTTAAGTCTCGTCCCTGATGGTGCTTGCCCAGAGCTTTCAAACTCAGCTGGGCTACTGGACTTTTGCCTTTGGAAACCTGCCCTGCCCCTGTGTCGACACCATGGCATCCATCCATTTCTGGCTACTGGTCTTTGTTCTCAGATTTCCTTTTGGCAATTGTGTTATTCCTCCAGTGTGGGCTGATTCTGACATCAGTCTTCATGCGACTTTGCCCCATCTGTCATTCAGTCACCCTCTACACCCTTCTTGGCTTCAGCTGCTATTGACCCAGGCTCATACCTTCAGGTGGGGGTTGGAAACACCCTCCTCTGGGACTTGGCAGCCAGTCGTCACGCTACACCATATGCTGTAGCCAAACTAGCCTAGTCATCTAGTCTGGTGGCTGCCTAGAATTTCCTTCCTCCTGCTAAGGTTTTGAAAAATTGGAAGATACTATCTGTCCTTCAAGATCTGCCCTAAATGTTATCTCTTCCATGATGCTTTCTTTATCTGACTTCCCAAGGCAAAATTAAGCAGATTTCTCTCTCTCTCTGAATTCCTGTAGCACTTTTTTTTTCTTCTAATTTGTATCAATCTCATCATTTCATAATTCCAAACCAAGCCAATGCGTCATCTGCCTTATGGCCCAGCTCAAACACCACTCTCTGTATCTCCCTTTGGCATTCTCCCTACCCATGACAGCAGAAGGAAACATTCCTTTTCCTGTTTCTTTGACACTCATGACAGACCTAAGTTCCTTAATGGCAGAAATATATTTTATTCTTTGGATTCTCCATGCCCAGCTCAGTGAGTTGGCAATAGATTTCTGTAAAACCTCACTATTGACATGGATTTTTACCTACGATATTTTATTTAATCCTCACAGTGACAAATAAGAAAAAAAGAATAGCTGTTATCCTCTTGGGAAGAGAAAACCAAAGCTCAGAGTAGTTAATCAAGTTAGTCCAATTTTAACAGATCTCAAGTCTAATTAACTTAAAATCTTAACCAGGTCTTAACAGATTTTAAGTCTAATTAACTTAATATTATTCATCCTTCATTCCTTTATACCTTCATTCTCTGGATTCCAGAGTTTCAAAAGTAAATGAAACAGGGTCTTACCCTGAAGGGATTCATCTAGTGGTAAAGATAAAAATTAAACATATAATATAGTTTGATACATGCTATGATAGGAAAAGCTTAGGATTGGATCTTATAGGATAAGTAGCAGTAAGTCAAATGAATAAATGGAGAAAAGACGTTTCTAAACATAAGAAAGCATGTACAAAGCCATGGAATTGTGCGAGGATATGGCTCCTCCAGGGAGCTGCACACACATTACAATGGCAGCTATGAAGAGAATATGAAAAATAGCCAGGCAGAGAGTTGACCCACTTCTTGGAAGAAAGGGTGTATAAATAACAAAGAGAGCGTCAAAGCAGAATTACTCAACCCTTATTTGGCTTCCCTGTTCTCCATGAAAGGAAATAACATTTAAAAAAAAAAAAAAAAAAGCAAAGCCACCTTAGTCATCAAGATTTAAAACTGAAAGTATGGTAGTAGGGAAAAAGATCATGCCCATTTGCTACTTCAAATAACTTAAACTCCATATGTCCAGCCGTAATGCATCAGGGGATGAATAAACTCAAAGAAAGTGCATCCCCAGAATTCTCCTACCTCCAATGACTATACAAAATGTGATGAGACACCATCATGATGTATTTTGAAAGGAATTACTTAGCCTTTATCTCCATTACTCTTAGAACCTTCTTGTTAAAGATAACAACTTCAATTAGGAAGGACTTATTTGTTAGTTTTAGGGATTATTTCTATGTGGATGGCAGAATAATGACCCCTCAAAGATGTCTATGTCCTATTCCTCAGAACCTGGGAATGTGTTATTTTACATTGCAAAAGGGATTGTGAAGATATGATAAAATTAAAGATCTTAAAATGGGAGACTATTTTGGATGATCTGGGTGCTCTCCGTGTTATGACAATGGCCCTCATAGTGAAAGTGGGAGGCAGGAGAGTCAGAGTTAGAGAAGGAGATGGGACCATGGAAGCAGGAAAGAGCAATGCATTTGGGGGCTTTGGAGATGGATGTGGGCAATGAACTTGGAAACTAGAAAGGTCGAAGAAAATTATTCTCCCTCAAGACCTCAGGCTGCTGTGACAGAACACCATAGACTGGGTGGGTGGCTTATATACCAGAGGAATTTATTCCTGTCATTTGGAGGTTGGACAGTCCAAAATCAAGGTACTGGCAGGTGTGGTATCTGGCCCTTGCTCTGTCATCACATGACAGAAGGACAAACTGGCTCTCTGGGGTCTTTTTTATAAGGGCACTGATGCCATTAGGTTACAGTGTTTTTAACAAAGTTTTATTTGCTTCACAGGTTTCTACTAAGAGTTTTGACCTTGGCGTGTCCTAACCAACTCGTCTCTCCACTCAACACTGAAAGACGGCTGAAATTTCTCTTGTTTTGAAAAAACTACCACTGTCAGGCTAACATCTCTGCACCTCTTTTCTTACTATGATATTTTCTAAATGACTACATCGGCATCCCAGAACTCTATTTTTCTTTCCTCTAGCCCTGGGAAATTACCCAAAACTTGGATGGTCCTCTGTTACAATAATCATGTCAGTAGTTGGAAAATGCCCCAAACAGAAGACACTTGATGTTTGCAGCCTTATTACTTCACTTCTTTGTGCTTTGTGGTTTCCTTTCCTTGCACGCGCGTGTGCGTATACACATATACAATGGCATATCTTGTTTTTGAGTTGTTCTTGGCAGAGGCATTGTTCTGCTACAAAATTACTCCACAATAGCTAAAAGGGTGTCACTATCTGAATAATATTTAATAACAATAAATGAAGTGAATGAACAAAAATTATTTAGCTACACTGATATTCTTACAGAAAATTATTGGAGTTTACACGTGTTACTTTTTTTTTTAAAAGATTTTATTTATTTATTTATTCTTAGACAGAGGGGAAGGGAGAGAGAAAGAGAGGAAGAGTAACATCAATGCGTGGTTGCCTCCTACATGGCCCCCACTGGGGACCCGGCCTGCAACCCAGGCATGTGCCCCAGCCAGAATCGAACTGGGACTGCCTGGTTCCCAGCCCGCGCTCAATTCACTGAGCTACACCAGCCAGGCATACACATGTTACTTTTTAATATTGTCAGGTGTCTGCAGAATTATACAAAAGAGGTAGCAGTTACTAGAATATAGAAAGTATTCTCCCAATAGTTATAAAGGAGAATTCCATGGACCATTGAGCATAAAAAGAGAGAGAGAAAGCTCACGGACAACAGTGTGATGACTGCCGGAGGAAGGAGGATGGGCAGCTGAGGAGGGCACAGCAGGAGAAGTGGTAATGGATGGAGACTTGACTTGGGTGGTGAACGCACACTACAGTGAATAGATGATGCGTTGTGGAATTGTGCACCTGAAACCTGTATAATTTTGTTAACCAGTATCACCCCAGTAAATTTGATAAACATAGTAAGTAAATAAATAAATAATAAAAAAAATAATGCAGACTATTAACCTTTAATTTTGATCCTCTTTAAAATTTAAGTATGAATCATAAATTGTTTTTCTGGTTCTTATAAAAAGTAATGCCTAGAATCCAGTATTGGTTCCCTAAGAACAGACTGCCACATGGAGAATTCATTTGCTTTTTAATAGCCTGACCACACAGGTAGAAGACAGTTCTATGGCAACGAGATAGCCTTCGAATACCTAGATTAAATCAAAACAATTGAAATAGACTCTTATAGTGATTTTTTGGACATGCGTTCTATAATTAGGTTAATTTGTCCTGATTGAACTCTAGCCAGAGTATTGATTAACAGAGCTAGATATTAAATTATAGACTAGTGTCGGGACATTACTTTGCTTTATCCTGATCAACAAATTTATCAGTTAGTTTAATACAGTTCAGAAGGCATGCTTGTTACATTTTTCTATGATATAAAGGTGAAAAACTTGGTTAATTCAGATTGGCTAAATCAAGACTCTAAAAGTGTTCTCAAGACCAAGTATTTAATAATATATATATATAAATAAAAACATAAGCCTACATTAAAAAATAATTGAGTCTATATATAATGCATATTTTTTAAGAATGATTAAATTTGTATATAAAAAAGCGAAAATAATTTGGAACACACTGGAAGAATTGTAATGTATAGACCAACACAATGAGCGTTATATGCCATATTTGCCTGTCCTCACTTGTTCTAAAGTTGTATATTAGATTTTATATAGGAATCTAATATAGGAATGCTACCAAAGTATGACTCCTTAAGGGAAGGATGACTATGATGGCTGTCAGGAATCATTGAAAATCTGGACCTTTTTAACTCAGAGATATTTGGAATTATAAATCCTATTCTCCACACTGATATATCTTCTACATGAAAATTGAGGAATGAATTTAGAAAAACTGTTATATGGGAGAAAATAGACTTATAATGAACCAATTGTGACAGTATAATGAGTGTAAAATAAGCATATTGTGACTTGGTATAAGTTATAACTTTTTATTATAGATATTAAATGACTAAATGGGTTATCTTTTGCATGTTCTATTTGCTAGAAGCCAGTTACTAGGTCTAGCCTGCATTCAGGGGAGAGGATTCCACACAGGCATGAATTCCAGGAGGAGGGTATCTCTGAAAGTCATACCAGAGCTGCCCGACAAGAGTAGGCTGTAGTTAGTGTTACATGCACCCCTCCCTTAGGCTTATGTAACTAAACCTAGGAAGCTGTGCAAAAGTGGTTCTTTCTCTGGTAGAAGGTTGGTATAGAGAAACTTCACTGTCCTCTGCTAAAACTCTTAAAATCTGGGCTCTTTTCCCACCATTTTGATAATGATAATTGACATTTCTAACATGCAATAGCATGTACAAGGTGCCCGGTACTATTCTAAACATCTTACAAATATTTTAGCTCATTTATTCTTCAGAAGTACATGATGCATTAGGTAGTGTTATTATCATCTTTCAGATGAAGAAACTGATGCACAGAGAGGGCACAGAGTGCTGAGTGGCAGAGTGGGACTTGAACTTAAGCAGCTTCATTCCAGAGAAAGGGCTCTTAGTCACAATGTATAAGATAAGGCTTCCCACTGAAACTCCTAAAAGCTAAACTCAATGCCTCTTTTCCAGCTCATCTTCTTTTACCTTTCTGCAGCATTTGTTTTGTTGATGACCTGAAATTTCTTGGCATTTGCATTGCCCTTGGCTTTTAGAATACCACAATATCATGACTATATATTGACAATTCCTTCCACTGATATTAGATCATGGTACAGATGCAGTCTGCCTCCTCTGTTAGATTTTGAGCCACTTACATGTGCAAATCAGTTAAGTGTATCTGTGGAGTTGGTAGAGTGCATAATAATAATGGATTGACTAACTTTAGAAAATACTGAACATAGGAATTATGGTCTTACTGTGTATATGCACTCAACAGTACGTATTGAGTAGCTATTCTGTGCTAGGCACAGTTTAAGTGCTGGGTAAACAACAGAGAACGAACTAGACAAAAACTCTTGGTACTCGAAAAGCTTATAGTGTATTCACATGGTCAGAACTAAAGGGGAGGAGGGAGGCTGGGGGTGGAGGAGGGGTTGAAGGGGAAGGGAGGAGGGGAGGGTAGAGGATGCAAATAACTGTAATTGAACAACAATAAAGAAATTATTTTAAAAAAATAAAAGAAAAGAAATGGATACAGGAAATGTATTCCGATTAGCCTGCCTAAATGTACGTCTGAACACTAAGAGCCGTAAGTACATAAATCATCAAAGATATGGCTGCCGGCATAACTCAGAACAGAATTTTGTTGTCTTTATTACATTTAAAATCATGAAATTCCTTCCCAGTAAGGTTCTGTGTCTCCATGAATGTTCCAAACTGTTTTGGACATTGACATCACAGACCCCAGGAAGAGACCAAAAGGGCTCCCATTTTTACCCTTGGCTAAAGTGCTCACATTGCCTGCCATTACAAGGAATAAAAGATAGAACTCCATGTAATAATTTTCTTTCCAGAAGAATTCAGAGCCTGTTTTCTTATTCAGCCTCTCACTTTCTCAGATTTCCTAATGTCCCCAACACTGTTTTCATATACATTACTTAGCTTCTGAACAATCCGTGTTTTCCCCAGCCATTTCCCCCCTCCCCATTTCTTTTTATTTCACTAATTCTTAAAGACACCCTGTTGCCTCACTCAGCTGCTCTCAGTTTCAACCACTACAGCACATTCTGGAATTATCTTATTATAATAGTCCAGAAATATGTCATAAATTAGGATTCTATTGTGGTTAAATAACTAGATGCAACCACAGGAAGAATTTCACACCAGATGAGGAAAAGCATTTTGACCCTGCCAAGGGGCCTACTTTCTTAATCATTTGCAAATCTTCTCAGTTTGGGTTTTTTTTTTTGCGGGGGGGGGGGTTGTTTGTTTGTTTTATCTGAAAGGTGATTACTGAAACCTCCGGGGTCTAGTCTACACAGTTAACTGGGAGCATCATGAGACTACCACTACCCTGAAGTGATTTGTTTCTTACCATAATCTGTGCCAAGCAACGTTTCTGGGACATCAAAAGTACCCAAGTTACCCAAGTCCTTTACATATTAGAAAAGAATCTTAGTTGCCACCCACAAACTACTTTGTGAGTGTGGCTTTGACGAAGTCTACAGGTTTTTCAAATAACATTCTCCCAAAGATGGTGTCCTGTTTAGGATGACGAATGCTTCCTTAGGCACTGGGGAAATCAGAGTGGAGACAGTCATTGTAGATTTTTTTCCCCACTAATTCAAACAATTGAATGTATTAATAAGGACGGCAGAACATTTTAATGAGAACTGGGCTCACTGTTGAGCGATGAACAAAACACTTACATTGTGTATGTGGAAGATAAATTATGAGGTTTTCTTTGAAAGGTTTAGCTACAAAATACCTGCAGCACTTGAAATATTAAAGAAGTTGATATTAGAATTATTTTTTAGATATATATTCTCTTTTCATGTTTACATTCAATGATTTTGCCATTTGTGGATATTTTCCTGTTACAGCAGATCTATATCCAAGATGATTTAAATATTAAATATTTTTTAGATAGGGAACTTTAAGTATAAGATTATATCCACACTTCTATGGTTTTCAGTTGTCAAATATGTTTTAGGTATTTCAAGTTCATTTGAATTTTAGTCAATATTATAAATTACAAACTCACATCTGGATGAATATAAAACCAGTTAATAACATGTATATATTTTTATAAACTGACTGTTTTGTTGCTGAGAATACAAAAAAATTTATTTTATTAGCACAGATGATATTAATGAGAAACCATGGTCTAGTTTGGTATATTTACTTTTCCTAACCCTAAAATCTCTTTATTTACAATTTAGACAAGTTAACGGCATTGAAAACACTGACCTGGAAATACTATATGGCTTAGCATGTGGTACTGAAAGAAGAGACATGAAAGATTTTGATGAAGTGTTATATAAATATTTTCACATTTATTTTGCTCCAATCACTGTACCCTTTGCAAAGATATATAATTAAAATGAACTTTATCAATTTATGTAAACATATACTCTTCTGCAATCTATATTAGACTTTTATTTCAAGCATATTTTAGAGAATATACAAACAAATGTGGTCCACAGTTATTTAATTATATACAGAAAGTCAATCTGAATTCTCCTCCTGTTAGTGTTCCAACGTCATTAGTTTTCTCTATATTTACTGCTGCTCTGTCAGGCTCCTCCTCTGAAACTCCATCCCTCTTCCCTGCCTTTTCTTCTTTAAACTAAACAAAAAGGTAGGCAATATCTTCCAGAAGAGTATTTATGGTCAGTAAGTTTCCAAATTTCTGTGAATACCCCCATGTTTTTCTCAGGGTTGCACTGTTAGCGGTACCCATACAACACACACAGTATTAAGAGAAACAGGGAAGTAAAAGAGCATTTCTTGGCAGGTTTCAGAAAAATTTTCCTTGAATTCATTTTTCCTTTCACTTACTGTGGTCTGGAAAACATGACCATTGTTTCACTATGAGTTTCAGATTTGAATTGTTGCTTCCCCTAACATTAAATTAAACATCTTTGTATATGGGGTCTGTCCAGAAGGTATGCAGCCATGTAATAAGAAAAATAGAGACATTTACTGAAGAAGATACAAGATACAAGAGACATTGTACATAGGACAATGACACCTCAGTCTTCTTCAAAGTAGGCCCCTTGGGACCTCACACAGTTCTACCAATCACCATCAGCTGCCCCTTTGTATTTTCCTGACTCAAAGACAGTCTGAAATCTCTTCCTTTTCAAAGGTGATTTTTAGTTTTGGGAAAAGCCAGAAATCACAGGACACCAAGTCTGAGCTGCAAGGGGGGACTGAGTCACCTGGGTAATTTGATGTTTCACCAAAATCCTGCATGAGATTTTGTCGTGATTGTCATGATGAAGCTACATTGTCATGATGCATTGTAGTGATGAAGCTGCCAATCACCACTTGCCCATAGCTGCAGCCTTCTGAATCATCCAAATAGTTTCCATGGAGGAATGTTCAAGCTTAAAGTAAAATGTGATACAGATTTGTTGCTCTACTTGCTCAGTCATTTTGAATGTGGTGGCCACACAGTATGCATACTCACTCAACAGCATCTCCCACCCCCACTGACTAATACAGTGAAGTCATCGTTGTTCATGCATGTGCATTCCAGTTCACTCTCCCGGTTGCCAGGTTGTATCTATCTTGTGCAAATCATTCTCATTATGTTAACAATGGCTATACTTTTTCCTGGCAGACCTTCGTATATTGAGAAAATTGAAATATGAGCCGAAGGAAACAAGAGGCTGAGGAGGTGTCACAACTCAAATACTGACCCAGCACGAACTAGACAGCTTCCTCTGGAGTTCGGCTTGCAATTGAGCAGTTCCTACTTGTGCTGTGAATACACAAGTCTAGACTGAGTTTTAATGGCTAAACAGAGTTGATTAGCATTTAGAAGGACAGACTCATAATATCCAAGTCCTAAAGAGATTGATTTATAAACAAAAATCCAATTAATTTAGAGAAGGAATATTGAGAGAAGGAACTCTTTTCCCCCTCTTTATCTTGTCAAAATGAATTTTCTATATTCCTTTTAACAAAAGAAATATATAAGCATTGTCGTTATGCACTGAATGGTGTACACTTTCCCCTCCCACTAAATTCACATGTTAAAGTCTCAATCCCAGTACCGTAGAACATGACTGTATTTGGAGATGGGGAATTTGAGAGGTACTTAAGTTAAAATGAGGTCATTCTCGAGGGTCCTAACCCAGTATGATCAATGTCTTATAAAAAGAGGAAATCTGCTCACAGAAGGAAGACCATGTGACGATAATAGGGAGAAGACAGCCAAACATAAACTGAGGAAAGAGGCCTCAGAAGAAACCAAGTCTGCCGACACCTTTATGTTGGACTTCTGACCTGCAGAATTGTGAGAAAAGAAAAGCCTGTTATTTAAGTCACCCAGTTTGTGATGCTTTGTTAGAGTATCCCTAGGACGTAAGATCAACTGTGAAAAAACTTAGGAACAAACAAAAAAGACAATGACAATAAAGAATACATATAATCCCTCCCAAATTGCAGTTATAATATTGAAGTACACAGTTTCATATATTTTCTGGTATATATATGTATGGTTGTTCTTAGAACAAAAATGTAATTTTACTAGATATAATTTATAACTTGCTTTCCCACTATATCTC
This sequence comes from Micronycteris hirsuta, assembly GCA_004026765.1. Lineage (NCBI taxonomy): Eukaryota > Metazoa > Chordata > Mammalia > Chiroptera > Phyllostomidae > Micronycteris > Micronycteris hirsuta. The sequence continues at coordinate 15,261 of PVJI01001896.1, forward strand.
TGTCTAAGGAATATCTTTAATAGTTGGATAATATTTCATGATATGATATTATCTTTTATTTAGCCATACCCTTGATAGTAAACATTTAGGTTGTTTAGAACATTTAGGTTGTTGTGAACATTTTTACTCTTATGTAAAGTCTGGTTGAAAGACCATTTCTACAATTTTACAACAATGTGGATTAATACTATTTAATTGGTAATAAATTTGGGGGGAACAAAACAAGTTCATTAAAGAGATGATGAGACTGCCAGTTCTGAAATATATGGGCAACATCACATAACAGAGTTCAGTATTTTTCTTTTGGAAATGTGTTTTTTGGCTGATTAAAATCTTTAGCACCATACCTTGACTCTGGGTCACACTGACAATACTCTGCCACAGCCTGACTGCTTGCACATTATTTCAGGGTTTATATCTTACTTTATATTTCAGGGTCCTCATCACTCAAAAATGTAAAACAGGCAGTGGATAAATTATTATTCCATTTTGCAGTGTAGGCATCATCTAAATGATTTCCTTTGATCCAGCATTCTAGTAATATATGAGCACTTATGCAACTTAACCTTTAAATTTGGGCTAGGATCACAGGCATCTACTTTGATATAAATTAAATATGTTCAAGTTCTTTTCACATTAGCAAGAAGAAGTTTGGCCAATGAAGGAGGGAATGAGAAATTTAAAAATTACCTATACTTGAAATATTTATTGATGTGTGTACATTAAAAACTGCCATCACATCCTTACACAGCTTTAGCTTGGCTATTATAAAATTAATTTTTAAAAATTTTCTCTTATTTCACATTTGGAGATTACTTAAAATCAGTTGGCATTTTGTTTCCTTCTAAACTAAATCAAAATAGTGTTTGTTACCTTTAATTAGAAGAAGAAAATAATATTCAGCGGTATATTTTGTGGTCTATACAAAAGACATAACTTAGGTATTTATATATATTTTCTTTTTGAGGATAAAATAGGCTTTTTTTAATTAAAATAAGCAACACAAAATTTAACTTGTAATTCTGCCAAACAAGACAACATGTATGCTCTTCACAGTTCACTCAACGCGAACAAAATTGATGCAAATACTGTTGTTCCCTGGCTACCATACTTAGAAGAATGGGTTAGGGCGTGCTTATATGATTTAGGGAATTAAACTGTAATTTACAAATATAAATACAATATACCCCATATATTTTCTATTTCAATAAAACTCAGCCTTCTGGTTTTACTTGAAAGGGACAAAAGCAAGTACAGATGGTTCTTGACATATAGTGGTTCAATTTATGATTTTCAACTTCATGATGGCACAAAAGTGATACTCACTTAGTAGAAATTGTTCATTGAATTTTGAGTTTTGATCTTTTCTGGGGCTACCAATATGTAGTACCACACTGTCCTGTGATGCTGGACAGGGGCAGCAAGCCCAGATCCCGGACAGGCACAGGATCATGAGGTTAAACCGCTGATGCGCGTACTGTGTTGCTAGCAATTTTTTTGGGTATTGGGTCCTGGGCACGTTTATAGTAGACTGGGTTCAGTTATGGTGTTTAGTACATTAGGTGCATTAAATGCATTTTGGATTTAATGATCTTTTCAGTTCGTGACTGGTTTGTCAATCCCTTCATAAGTCAAGGAGCATCGGTACCACAGAGCTTGTTTTCTTCAGCTATTTAGGATAATAGCTGGTCACACTGAGATCCAGGAAACCCTTAAGGAGACTGAATGTTTCCTTCCAGAAATGAAGTTTGAATTTCAGGTGTCAACTGCAAAGTGAAATGTGGTAGGTATTTATAAACTCAAGGTCAAGGCCTTTATCAGGGTTGAAAAAGCGGAAAAAAAAACCTGCACAGCATAGAATTCTCCCCCAATACATTTTAGGCAAAATGTAATTAACTACATTAATAGAACCCATTTTTGATTGATTTCTAATTTCTCTACAACAGAATGCTCTGTAAAGCCAGAACAAGATTTAAAACATTATAACACAAGTTAATTACTCTTGTCGCCAGGCGTTGCTTACCATAGAGAGCTTAACTCGGCTTTGCTGTTGCCTGCAGAATTGCAATAGCATTTTTGTTTTGTTCTTTCTAATGATGATAGATGTTCATTGTTGAAAACAAAAGCCAACAGTTCAAAAAATGGAAAGGAGAAAGTAAAAGTCATGAAAATCCCACCACCTAGAGGTAGCCTCTATGCACATACTGGGGAAAAATCTTTCTGCATATTTGTAAATATAAAACTAGGTATATAATCTTATGAGTGGGATATAGCACGGGGGTTAAATATACAGGTTTTTAGGAGTACCTACTTCATAGGGTATTATAAGAAATAAGTGAATGAATAAACTAAGTATTGTGCCTAGAACATAGTAAGTGTTTCAAAATATTTGCTATTATTATATATAGATAAATATGGATTAAGGGGCATATGTTTGCAACTTCTGAACTAAATGTAAATTTTTAAAAAGTTAAAAATGTATAAATGTAATTTAAAATATTTTGTGAACAGGGTACGACTCATGACGATCTTTACCGAAGTCAAAGGAAAAAAAGGTTGGTGAGAAGAATAATCTAGATACATGTATAGCAGGGGGCTAGCTTTTCCAGGGGACAGGTACCTTCTTAGATGCTTACTTCATTTAAAGAAACACACACATTAAGTTAAAAAGAATGTTGCTCATATCCTGGCTTCAGGAACTGTTTTTAACCTACCCCAACACTATCAATGGAAATCCTAATTATAGTCAATGAAACAAAGATAATGACAATCATTGATAACTTATACTACTTGACGGACACCTTACTCTACAGTAGGCACTGTTCCAAGCCCATTATATGTATTAATTAATTAAATTATCACAATGACCCCATGAAATGGAAACTATTATCTCCAGTTTTAAAATGAGGAAACTCTGGCGCGACAGCACAGAGTTTTGCAGAACTGCTCTCCGTTGAAAATTACATAAAAATGCAACCACTTGGCCCTGGCTGGATCACTCAGTTGGTTAGACCGTTGTCCTGATACACCAAGGTTGGGATTCAATTCCTGGGCAGGGCACACACAAAGAGAAACTAATGAATGCACAAATAAGTGGAACTACAAATTGATATCCCCTCTCACTCTCAAATCAATAAATTAAAAAAATAAAATGCGACCACTCAAGCCTCTGGAAATGGTCCAAAAATAGTACAGCAAATGAATAAACATTTATTCAAGAAAATCTAGAAAATTCTGTTAAAAAAGCACAAATCTGTGTATTTGAACCAAGACCATTCTCTCACTCCGCCTTCCCAGTTCAGCAAGGCAAGGACCCCACTGCAGACTGGCGCAGTCAAATGTACAGGCTCCTCTCCCTACAGCCTCAAGTTGGGGGGCTTTCTTCCAGGGAAAAGAGGCTGCCAGCCTTTTTCATTTTGCCCCCAGCTACCTCCCTGAGGCTAAGTTCCAGGTGAGTGTTGTCACAGGTGGGGTCTCTGCCTTTTTTTGTCAGTCCTGCTCCTGAAATGGAGGCTCTACTTTGCGTTCAGTGCCGCTGAGAACACTGAGTCCCTAATACCCTTGTTTGGGTGCTTGAGGAGGTGGTGTCATGGCCCCTCCTCTGCCTGGCATTCAGCAACTGAAGCAGGGGTGTCAGTCAGAGATAATTATGTCATTGTCCCCACCCCCAGATCCAGAGGACTAGCTCAGAGATTTTGCCTGGTAGAGAAGTAGGTCATAAAAGAGATAGCTCCTAATCTCTTCCCAAAGGAACTTCCTTCATTTGCCACAATCTAAAAAGGAAATTAAGAAAAATATTCAACTTATAGTAATAGCATAAGGAATAAAATACTTAGACTAAGCAGAAACAAAAAATGTAAATCTTATACTCTGAAAATGAACAAACATTGCCTAAAAATGAAAGAATATCTAAATAAATGGAAAAAATTCCTAGTCCTTGGATTGGAAAATTTAATATTGTTAAGATTTGCCAAAGAATTCTTAGATAGGATATCAAAAGCATGACCAACAAAAGAAATAGATAATTTTAAAAAGAAAACTTTTTAAAATTTGAAAGCATTTTAAACTTTTGCGCTTCAAAGGACACTATCAAAAAAATGAAAAGACAACCTATGGAACTGCAGAAAATATTTCCATATCATATATTTGATAAGGGACCTGCATGCAGGATACATTAAAAAACCTCTTATAACTCAATAATAAAAAGACAATTGAACTAAAAAATGGACCAAAAAGAGGAAAATACTGATACATATCACAGCATGAATCTTGAAAGCATTATGCTAAGTAAAAGAAGCTAGTCACAAAAAGCCACATATTATATGATTCCATTCATTTGAAATGTCCAGAATGGAGGTATCTGTAGAGCTCTGACCTCTGAAAGGGTTATTATTAGGACTCTTCTCCTTTGGGAAAGTACTTATCACCTGGCAGCTTTATTACTTACTATATTTCCCTCACTGAGGTATTGCAGGGTCACCAAGTCACAGTGAAATGATTTCTGCAACTGAGTATCGAAATACACACATTATCTTATTTGAGTAAGGAAACATTACTCTAACTGATAAAAATTTAGTTCCTTTATATTTTAATGATTTTGTAGAGATTACAAGTTTTCTGCTTCTTTGAACAAACTGAACAGAAGGTAATACTTCCATGCATCATCATCATGATCAGAATGATGGTAAAGTCCACCAATAGAGCAGAGGTGCTCTCGTGGCCATTGAGACATTTTAGACCTCTTGCTTATATATTAAATAGCCCTGAGGCCTTTCAAATTATTATCCCTGGTGTCAAAAATAATTTTCCAATAACTTACTCACTTTCAGACTGTTATACTTTTAGCTGTTAGACTTCCATGTATTCACTATGTCATTCCACTACTGGGGACTGAGAAATTAGAAACCTAACATTTTATGATTTTGACTAGTGGGCCTTAACTTTAGTACATCGTTTTATGTCATTTATGTTGTTCACTCAGGTGCCTTTCCCTTTTTCTTCCAGAAGTCCTCTTGCAATTTCTGATGGGTTAGCCTTCCAGATAAAATAAATGTTGCTCGTTGCTATGAAGGACCAATCAACTGATGTTTTCTGGTAGAGTCTTTCAAGGTACGAATCACCTGTCAGAGACACTTCTGAGCAGGTCTAATTTTATACATTCTATAATTCTGTTTTCAGCCGCTTACAAGTATTTAGTCAATGGGATATGGACTGGCATAAACCAAACCCTTGGACACCTGACTTAAAGATGTCCTACGTAACTTGATATACTTTATTTAATACATTTTATGAAATAGTGCAATGCACAAGATGATGTGGCAGTCATGGGGAATGCAATATCCTCCTGAAATCCACAGGGAGACAAAAAGAGAGAAAAAGGCCTTCACGTCTGTGTCTATGAGTACAATGCTACAGCAATCAGTACACCTATGCTTGCTTCACAGGGCTCCAGGACCAGGGCAGCTTAAAACCAAAAAATTAATCAGAAAGTTTTCTTTTGTTCACTGAATCGGAGAAAACTGAGCTCTGTAGTTTCGTGGGGTCATATATCTAGACTAACACTTACCCAAGTACTGCTTCTTTCTAGAAACTATAGAACAATTAGAATGCTCTATTTTTTTTTTTTTACTTACTTGTTCATTTGCACATCAATTTACTCTGTACAGGCCACCATATACTGATGTGCAATTCTTGTAATGCCCAAGGGTGCTGAGACAAGGGAAAATTAGGCCCTGAAATCTGGCCTTCACTTTGTTCACCAAGCAGTTCCCTGTAGAACTACAATCCCTGTGCTGGGCACTCTTCCCAATTCAGTTGCCCAGAGGGGATACTTTTAAGGATCTGTATTCTCAGAGGTCTGTTTATTCAATCTGCAGTCTTGTGCTTGAGTTTAGATATAAATAAGATATGGTCTTACCCTTAAATTACCTTAAAATGTGGCAATATTTGATATATTCTTTCTCTGATTTATACAGTGTTGAGTGAACCCTGATGTATTTGTCTCTGGTTAGCTGCTTTTTATCCAGTACTCCTGATCTGTCCTCAAATTTTTCAGAGCTTCCATGAACTCATTGATTTTAATAGGTTGCAGGTAAATGATAACTTGTTCTATGAGTCCCATTCTGCATTGATGTCTTAAGGCAATTTACACCCTTCACTGAGCCCTTTAGGAGAGGTCATAATCAATAAGACATTTCTGCATAACGTAATACTGTGGATCACTTCTCAGAAGGACCAAGGATGATGTGGATTTCAACTTAAGAAGGATGCAGGTTCCCTAAATCTTGGAGTTCCTTTGAGGCTGCCAGCTTCCTATGCCTTGACCAGTCATGACCGTTGCCCCAAAAACCCCTCAAGAAGGAAATTGTAGGTATTTCTGTAACATCTCTCCTGACTGATTGCCACCCTGATTTAACAGTACCATTCATAGAAATTTCGCATTCAGAAGTAGGTTGTTTCATCTTCTAAATATTCTTCTAGGATCTTATTTTTCCTTAAAATATGCCATTATCTGTCTACTTATTGTATCCAATTATATATGTCCTGGACCTATCTCATGGAGTGTATGGAAGACAAGTCTAACTGCAAGTCAACTGAAATGTCTTCAAGTATGGAAATTTTGATATACCCTTCCATATGTTCTTTCCTCCAAACTTCTTTTCTTTCAGTAGATGTTAAAATTAATTGGTAATTTTAAAAACATTGGTTTTGGGGAATATTTCATTAAATGTTAAGAATCACATAAACACATATTTCCTTAAGATTAGGCAGTTCAATAATTTAAATCGTTAGAGAAAATGTAAAAGGAGAGTCAACATGTCCTCGTCTAAGGCATTCTAATTATGGTAATTTAAATGATAAAATTAGTTTTGTGTATTAGCTCTTCACACTTACATAACTGTTTTGGTGTTATTCATTTAGCCACTATAAATAAAGGACTGAGATAACAGAAATTCTAATATTGCATACCTATAAATTATAAAGCTTAGATAGACATAGTAAGAGGGTTATTTGAAACTTTATTTTTTCTCTGTTAATTAGCATTGATGTACACCACTCATAGAGAAAGTTTTTTTTACTTTCTAATTTAAGAAGTTTTTTTCAGTTTCATCATTGAAAAATTTTGTTTCTTTTATCTTTAAAACTCTATATATCTGTGCCCTCATCTTGTGATACTGCTGTGAAACATGACCCAAATGGCATATACGTATCATTTAGATATACTGCACATAAATAATATGCAAATATTTATATATACATAATTTGTTATATGTAAATATATAACTAGTATATATGTATATGTCAAAACAATTACATTAAAGGCAACCTTTGTGATGTATATTGAACTACATACTTTTCCTTTTGCTGGTATAACACATTTAATACCTTGGCAATATTGCTGGGACCTTATATGAACAGTATGCTGGCATATGGGATTACTATGCATTAAGTCGTTTGACCTTATTATCAATGTACCATAAAGAGTTATTAGCATGTCACACCAAATGAGATTTATACCAATTCTTCCTCAGTCTCATTCTTTATGTAGCTTAGCAGAACTTAGCAACACATTAGAACTACTCAGAGAGAAAAATCCTTGGCATATGGATCTATTAGAAAATGAGAAACGTGTTATAAGAGAAGATAGAATTGTATTGTTTTACTTTATAAAATACTCCTTTTCATTACACAAATTGATTGCATATTGCAAAAGCAAGGAGGCAAAATATTTTGGTCCTGAATTTGATTCTTCAATTATTTGGTATCATTTGTTACGATTGTTGCTAAATGACTACATGCGCAAAAAGACGTTGCAAAAAAGTTTGACTGTGTAGTCATTCTCCCTTGTGGAAAGTTATGCCTTTTTATTTTACTAAAGCTTTGGCTCACTGTGTATCAATATTTGGAAACGTTCTTCTATCACACCTTTTAAGCCAAGATTGCAATCACCACCATATTAAAATAATCACTAAATCCTGCAGGGTTGCTAAAACCCTTTTGGATAGCCAAAAGGCCTTTGTCTGGAATATACAGGGTGAGGCAACAGTAGGTTTACAGTTTCAAGTACTCAAAATACCGAGTTTATTCTTGCATTATTATTCATTAATTATTGTATTATTTTCCATACAAACAACGGCAAGCTTACTTTTATCCCACCCTGTATTTGTTGTTTAAATTCCAAAAGTCCCAGTTCCCGCTTATAGTGCTACTCTGAGTGTCACACACTTCATTTAGTTAGTTTTCATGTATTCTGTGGTCTTGTAGCAGAAGCAAATAAACTGTACCTTTATCAGCTTCACTGTCCCTTTGGTCACTTAAAGCCTATGGGAGATTACTACCAGACGGGTGATGTTTTAGGGACGAGTTCTTCAGTCACTAGAAGAAAGGGTCGAATATTTCATGTTGGATGATTTGACATGTTTTAACAGATGCTGTCTTTTTCCTTCCGCAGATGCTTCTGATTTAAGTCATGTATTAGAATAATCCCATATTTGGTGTTCTAATGATGGGGATGTCAGAAATTGTTTCTGAAGTTGGGAGATGAAAGCCTCAAAGAATGGTTTTAATCTCTAAGTTTATTTACCAGAGGAGAATATTAGGGAAAAATACATTCTGCTCATCATCTTCACACCCTATATAGTCTTTGGAAAGGGGATGAGAAACACTCTCAGTTGTGCTAATACCTTAAATCTGTTCTTAGATGTTAACAAGCAAGATGTGGAATATAAATGCCATGGCAGAACTGCTAACAAAAACAAGGTCAAGGTCCTTAATAGCAAATAAATGACAGGAACAAAGCTCCCCAAGCCGTGTTTATTCAACTTCAGAATCTTCCAGTGGGCACACAGCACCTTCTTGCAGGGTCATCTGCTGCCCAGATGCTGGAGCAGATTGCGTCTCCGAGCATACTTGCTGGGGATTCTGGATTCTAACAAACTGGTATGTGTGCAGCACAAGTACTGCTCTCTGTCTCAACCACTGGGGTTGAAGGGAGTACACCTTTGGTTGCACAATAAGATCTTCTGAGAAGAGGGGATGAAGATAGGAAAGGTGGAAATGGGTGAGCCAAGGCAGAAAACAGGGAAGTGATCAACAGTTGCTTATCGTCTCTCCATCCAAGTCATAGCTATGCCTTCAAAGAAAAACAGAACTTCATGTGCACAAGTCAATGTAGATTGACTACGTGGAATTATTTATCTGTTCTGCTACTTACTGGCTGTGTAAACATAGGAAAGTCACTCGACTCCACACAGCTTCAGGTTCCTCATTTCCATTTTTAAAATTTAGAAGTTAATATTTAAAAATCAATACATGCTGATGATTGCCAGAGGGGAGGGCAGTTGGGGAACAGGGTGAAAAGGGGAAGAGATTAAGAAGTACAGATTGGTAGTTACAAAATAGTCATGGGGATGTAAGGAACAGGGAATACAGTCAATAATACTGTAATAACTATGTATGGTGTCAGTTCGGCACTAGAAAAAGCAGGGGAACACTTTGTAAAGTACATGGATTTTCTAACCACTGGGCTGCATACCTAAAAGTAACACAAAATAATACTGAAAGTAAATTGTAATTGAAAAATAAAATAAAATAAAACCAATATATTCTAATTGCAAAAAATTAAAAGAACATTAATACATTAAGGGAAATTCATGCATCCACCTTGGGAAATATAGCCCTTATGTTTTCACGTCTAATAAGAACACAGTCTCTCGTGGAACATAAAGTTGGCATGCAGGACCCACGAGTGGGGTAGCAGAATTTCCTAAGGGGAAATCAGTCTGGCATATTCCTTAGATTTAAAATAAAACCTTGCTCTTGCTAAAAATCTCTCTCTCTCTAGGTCAAAGGACTTATGCTAATGCATGCCTAGCTTCCTCAGACCAGTGAGTCAGCCCAAGCCTATTGTCTTATCATTTGCATATCTATCCTCTTGATGTGCTATCTTGGGCATCTACCATCTTATGTAAACCTACAGTTCATGCATAGTTAATGAAGAACATTCATATGTAAAGTGCCCGAGAAATGGCAATAAAAGGCTGGTCACCATGCAGTTCGGGGTCTCTCCAAGATGATAATGGAGGGAATGCGTGGTCCCAGAATTTCTAGTCTATTGTAAAATTACGTGTAAAGTTATTTACACGCAGCCATGGCATACGAATTCTGCTGGCCAGAATTCACAACAATAAATAAAATAAGAAATGAGAGTCCAGCAGCATCCACAGATACATTCATCTATAACACATTTCTAAAAGGTAGCTACTGCTCAGGCTGAGTATATCTTTTAATTTCTTAATTTATAAACTGGAGATAAAAATAAGTGTATCCTACTGTTTGTGGGAATAAAAGGAGATAAAATGTGTAAGATGCCTAAAACATTGGGAAGTCTTCTTTATCCTTCTCCTCTCTACTTCTCCTTCTTTCTAATTCTATTTGTTTTACTTAATCTGATGCTTGCTCATAACTGGGCCAATTTTTCAGTCCATAGGCTGTTTCTTATATTAGTCAGACAGATATTGCCAAAAACAATCCAGGATTTCAGTGTCCTATTACCACAAACATTTATTTCTAGTTTGTGGGCCTGTAGGTGATTTTTGCTCAGGGGTCTGCCGGTTAGCTGGACTTGGCTGTTTCAGGCTACAGCTGGGTCAGGTTTCCCCTATGTTTCACATATCGTTGGACTCAGGCTAAGTAGACACAGCTATACGGGCATTTTCTTCTCCTGGGGATAAAAACAGGCAAGTGAAAACACATGATGTCTAGTTCTGAGAAATGTAAAGATATAAAACAAGGGCTTTAAATAGTTTTGTTATATAGTAAAAGGTGTGTCTCTCCTCATCCTCTCTTTTTCCTCCAACCCCCAATAAAATTATAGGTGTTATGCTCTATGATGCTTTGTTCCTGGGTCTTCTTTAAGTGATCAAATAGAAGTGCTAAGATCTGTTCTAGACTGATGTTAGTGGAGAACAGGAGCTGCTTGGGAGGACAAGTAGACACTAAGTTAAATATGCAAGATGAGTAAGATGCTGTTAAGGATGACAGTGAGATTCCCAATATGGAAGGACTACCACTGAGCAAAATAAAACATAGAGGGGGGAGTGGGTGTTTGGGGGAAAAAGAATGAATAAAAGTGAGTGGTGGAGATATAGTGGTCCCAAACAATGCTAGAAATGAAGAGTAGAGTGATAAGGAGACGTATGCTAGCCAAAGTAGGAAAAGGATTTTGAGCTTGGATTGCTCGACTGAAGCCTGATTATTTTCCTCTCCAACTTCCGAAAGGAAACAGTACAAAGGATGGGGAAGTCAATGATACGATAGGAAGATTATCAAAAGGAGAGGATTAGATATTTTTAAAAACTTGCATTGAGCTACCATTTCCCCATTTTAAGAACAATTACATCTGTTATAATCTTTTGTCTCACACTTCCCAAGAAATGGGTAAGGAGAGTGAGTGTGCATGACTCCTCCAGCTTCTGCGGCTCACGGTGCCATGGCCGTCATTACTGAGAGAGAACTTTCCCGGCTGTGTGACCCAAACGATCACTATGGACATTTTTTTCTTTCTGAATTTATCAAAAACATCCAATTATCTCACTAAATAGGCCTTTCCCTCATCCGACCACTTCCTAATAGCCTGGGAAAGAGTTTCGTCTGAGGATATTTTATATAATCAATAGTCTATGAATAATATTTCAAAACAGCGTACTTAGAATTGCATTGTTTTAGTAAATTCTACATATATATTACATACACTCACACAGAGCCTGTCTTTAAAATGCAACTTCAATTAAAAAAAGGTAAAGGGAAATTAATAGATGGGATATTAGACAGCTGATTCCCTTCCAGAATAACATTAGGTATATATTTTTTACTGTGAATCATTCTTGGCATCACAGCTGGAATTATCCTAGCTCTATTGTCCACATTCCATTGCACTGTGAAAACCTGTCTTATTTAACATATTTCTTCTAGCAATACAAATTTACTAGAGTTTTCTCTAATTCTCTCCTTTGTATTTCTTCATCTCAGTTGCTTCCATTTAGTCAGGAAATCTTGATAATTACAGTCAAAGTTATCATTTAAAAAGACCACCTACCAAAAATGTAAAATAATTTTTCTGTTATACACACACACACATGGATATGACCATGTTGCTTGTGAAAGTAACCCAAAGGAAAGCACTTCAAGTTTGGAAAGCTCTGTAGGAGCATTTTTAAGTAAATGGAATGGATTCTGGGGCACTAGGGTGGGGCCAAATGGCTCCCTCTAGGGTAGGAAAACTGCAGAACTTGTTTAGTCTACTTATCTTATTTCCACTGAAAACAACTTCGATTGTCAACTTAGTTGAAAGAAATTTAAGATTCAGCATTATTACACCTTTCAAAGGACTTATATTGCATTTGACTTCTTTATGCGAGAAGAACACCAGAGGAGTCTATGTGAAAAAAAGAAAAATAATAACTGTTTCTCAGATTTAATTATTTCAAACCAAATTTTCAATCTTACTTATAGAGAACTTCTTTAAAACAGACCTTAACTGAATTTTCATGTAGAACAATTGAAATTGCAATTTCTTACAGAATTAGAAGTTACTTTTGGGATTAATTTAGTATGTGTTGTAATCAATCTAGCAAGTTTAGGGATTACCTACTATTAGTCATGAGTATTCAAAATTATTCAGAGATAGTAATCACTGAGATGATATCTATCACTCCCAAAGCTAGGAGGAGAAAATATAACCCATTAGTTCATCTTCAAATTAGGTAACCTGCTAGGCCAAAACTCCAAGTACAGGGAGCCTTGTGGGTATGACTGATGAAAACATGAAAAACCATTAATTATTTTGATTAGAAAAAAATAGCATAATTCAGAAACCAGTATTGGCTATTTCTTCACTGGCATCAATCAAAAATAGTAAGTAATTTTTCTGCAGGTGATTTGCCATTATATACATTCAGAATTATGCTCAATAAATATCCAATATTACAAAATAAGTATAATGTTCCTAGGTTTTTAGTGACATTAAATATCAGAAATAGCAAATATTATTTTACTTCTATAATCCTATAATAGACTTTCTATAATCTTAATATAATTTCTATAATAGCTTTTAAAGACTTAACATATATCATCACATTGTACCCTTGAAATAAACTCTTTCAAGTGAAATGATTATGAATCTATGCTCAGAGAGGTACTAGGACTATTCCAGATACTAACTAACAGAACTTATTTGATTCTAGGGCTTCATATGTCAAAAACTGTACTAGTTCTGACATTGCTCTGCATTCCCAACTTTATGAACATACTTTCTCATCAACTACAAATAGTAGTTTAAAAAAGATAGCCATAAAAACATGATAATTTATACCTGGAAATTAGTTTTTGTGTCCTGTTGCTCAATAACATATGGTTGACACATAACTGATTTATTTTTCTGTGATATTTTTGTTTTGGGTTTTTGTTTTGTTAGAGAGAGGAAAAGGGAGGAGGAAAGAGAGGGAGAGAAACAACGATGTGAAAGGGAAATATCAATCGGTTGCCTCTTGTCTGCACCCCACCTGGGGATTGAACTTGCAGCAGAGGCATGTGCCCTGACCAGGAATTCAACCCGCAACATTTAGCATGGTGAGACAACACTCGACCAATGGAGCCACACCAACCTGTGATATTCTTTAAAATCACAAAAGTTACTTAATTTGTGTCTAATCATTTAACTACAATTCAAGCTACTAAATATGTAGCAATGAAAAATAAACAAGCATATTTTATTCATTTAACCCACATGCATTTTTCATAATCTGTGTGGTAATTTCTGTATCAAATGCTGGGGATATAAACTACAATCAGAAATTGGATCTTTTATCAATAAGCTTATAGTCTTCTGGAAGAAAGTCGAGTAAACCAAAGATGACGACAGTTAGATTAGATGACATAGTTAGATTGCTACAGAGATATTCACTGTGTCATTGGTGCACAGAGAAGAAGTGGCTAATTGCACTAGAACACACCCATTAAGAAAGGAGAAGATTGAGGCAGAGTGATTAGAAGGGTGGTCTCAAAGAGGATGACTCTTTCCAGGACAGACAGGCCCACTTAATCATGTGATCTGCTGTCGGGTGGGGCTTTTTCTGGAATCAGCCAATAGGACCTTTTTGGACAACAAAGTATTGAATTAAAAAGAAGAAAAATGGAAAGGTTAGAGAGGAGAAGTTGGGAGAACAGATTTTCCTTCCCTTCTACTTTTGAAGAAGAAAGGGGAGGTAGTCCCTATGCTCCAACAGAGAAAAGGTCCATCAAAGGAGGATCCGAGAATATCATTTGTAGATTTAGGGATGCCTGACAAGAAAGAGATTATTTTCTCAGTGCTTGCTTGGACATGTATGTAGCCTGTGGACTTACTGATTTCCCCACCCGTGCCTCCTTGAACACAGAAGGGAATGGAAGGAAGATGCCAGGGTATGGGGGTGGGGAAGTGGGCCGCGTGGAAAAGCCCCTGTGCCAACCATTTGGCATCAGAGAATGTGTGTGCTGATTGTGGGCAAATGAAACACTGTGGAAGATAGCTTGGATCATCTGTCCAGCGCCAGACCAACAGAGCGAACTGCTAGAGGAGGTGGCCCAAATAAGAAGAGTTTGGTAATGTCCTGACAGCAGCGGGTGGCAGAGGCCTAGGTGGAGCTGGCTGACTCACCACTGAGAATGGTCAGATTAGAAGGCTCCCAAGAGGGGCTGCTGAAGGGCTCGATCATCTGGATTTCAACCAAGGAGAGGCCTTGCTGTACTGTCAGGGTTAGCCAGGGAAGCAGTGACCACCAACAGCAAACTACCAAAGTGTCTGATAAGGAAGAGGCATGAATTTTATCTCCTTCCTACCTCGCTCAGCACACTAGGGGAAGAGTTGAAACCAGGAAGCAGGAGAGAAAGGAAGTGTCCCGGAGAAGCCATATGGCTTCCACTTTCCACTCTAAGGTGAGGGCATGAGAAGGGGAGTAAAAGCAAATCACCCTCCCTAACCCACAAAAGTGATGGGCCCTAGAAGAGGGAAGTAAAAGAGGTGTAGAATACACAAGCTCTGACTTCTAGCATGGAGAGATTTAAAATGATCAAGAGTATTTTAAAAGTTAGTATATCTTTTACGATGTCCTAGCCAGTGGGTTGGGGAAGTTTGACGTAGGATAGTTGAGCAGGGTGGTGGGAGAAAGCGAAATTTCCTCCATGTGATGCCCCCACTAAACACAGAACAATGAGCTGATTAGAGCTAGATACATGAAGGGCAGGAGATGAGACTAGAGAGGTAGGCACGAGTCAGGGCCATGAAGGCTATAAACTGAGGAGTTGGAAGTTTCGACTGAAAGCTGTGGGGAGCCATTGAAAAATTCTACAGGGAGATTATATAATCAGAGTGTAAAAGGTATCCTTTGGCAGCAGAGAAAATACTGTCGGCAGGAAAGCCAAGCTCATCTATTTTAGGTAGGAAAAAAGTACAATAAATAAAGCGCCATTTTGTTAGTGAATGCTGAGGTCACTCTTAGCAACTATGCCAACAAGTTGCAATGTTTTCTTCTCAGTGTAAAAATAACAGCACAAATATAATTATGAAGTAATTCCCTATGTCTTCAATGTATATTTCAGTAAAATGTGCTTGTATTTTTAAATAATTATTACTTGCTATGTTACGTAACTGGTTTAAATGTTATGCCTTAAAAAATACCAATGGCTTTGTTAAAGACTGAAGCCAAAGGAAATGTAACTTCACAGAACTGGGACTCCTAATCATTGTTCAATGCTGTATGCTTTTAGTACCGTTACACTACAGCAATTTAGAATGCTAAACTGAGTTAATCTCTCTATATTCCATCTTTTATCTCCACCGCTGACCTAAAAATATTCAGTAGAATGAAGGTGGTACTTTAGAGAGAAAATTTCCCTATGGTGTTTCCAAAATTCCATGAACAGCATGGTTATAGTTAAAAACGTTCATGAAAGCCGAATGCCTAGTAGAAAAACATTTCTAATCAACATTGCCGAACACGGCCATTTTTACCTCATTAGCTAGTCACTGGAAGCTAACAACTGAACCTGGTTCCAATTTTTTGACTTTAGGGAAAGTAGAATATGTTGGTAAAAATGTGACTGGAGAAAATGGGGGGGGGGCAGATTTTAACCCTGTACATTTACGAAAACTTATGACTGAGCCTATTATTTGCAGTATGTGTCTCAAACAGTGCCTTAAATTAGGAGGCAGGAGAGGAAGAGGAAAAGTCCACTCAGACAGTAACTGATTGCTCCATTTAAACTCCCTTGCCTGGGGCAACTGTAATACAAGAAGGTGAGACGTGCTTATCTTTATTTTCATCTAACTCTAGAATACTATGCCATTTATTTACTTTTTCATTTCAGTTTAGCAGGCAAAAAAAAAAAAACCAAACAATTCTAAAGAATAAGTATCTAAAACTTAATTAGATGGGTGTGTTTTAGTTAAGAAGCATCATAAAGAAATGAATGAATTTCTTTTTAAAAACTAAAATATAATAGAAATACCAAAATAAAAACAATAAGGAATTGCAAATTAAATCACTGTTTAAAAAAAGAAAGAAAGAAAACACCAGAATTGTCTAAAGTCTTGTAACTCAAAGTGTGGTCTGCAAACAGCATCATTGGAATCGCCTGGAAGTTTATCAGAAATGCAGATCTCACGCCCCAACCAAGACTTGTTGAATTAGAATTTACGTTTTACCCACATTACTAAACAATTCTTAGGCCCGCTGAACTTTGAGAAGCTGCAGAAAGGCCTGTTGAATGCTGTAGGTAACTCCAGTGAATGTCTGCTACCACATAACTGGGATCTGAACTTAGCCAAAGTACATTATCAAAGTTGAAATCTTTTTTTTTTTGCAATAATTAAAACAAGTGTAAGTTTGCTTGCACGAACTTCTTTAATTCCTTCTCAAATTTCCCACATACTAATATACCAATCCAACATACCACTTCATTTATGGAAGTTAATTTTGATTTCTCAAATAAAAGGAATCCAATCTGCTGATTTTAGTAAAAGGGTTTCTAGAAATGAACACCATGGTTAAGAAAGCACTCTCATAAATCCAGAGTTCCATTTTCATTGTTGAGACCTGGCTCTGGTGTGCTATAAAGAGTTTTCTTTTTGTTGATTCTACATTTTCCATTTGGGCACAGTCAGAACAAAAACCATTTATGTACTTTCATTATTTTCTACTCTCCTTCTCTAGTAACAGTAGACATCTGTTCCAAGAGTAGGAAAGCCTGTGAAGAGAAAGATCTTAAGGAGAATCACGGAGGAGAGATGTGATGATGAAGATGAGGAAGAAAGAATGGAACAAAAAATGTCAGATGGGAAATATTAAAGAAGGCCTATAGTAAATAAATTCAGACGCATAACTTATTTAAAAATAAAGTTTTCTCTTTGCTTGCCTGATGCCACGTCACCTTGTAAGTTTTACTAAAGACCTTTTATTCTGGATGGTAGATTTGTGATTATAAATACATTATAGTTTTTGTTTACTAAGAGAATATAATGACTTTTATCTTTTAAAATGCCAAATGTCCTTATTCACTCTTGTTTGTTCATTCAGTCATATGCTCATTTCTCTAATAAACATTTATTGAGTAAACTGTATTCCAGGAACCATTCTAGATGCTCAGAATATAACAGTAAACCAAAGACCCTATCCTCAAGAAACTTGTTTCTTATGGGGTTGGGGGAGACAAAAATAACCTACGAGCAAAATAAGTAAATAATTACTAGCAGATTTCCTTATAAACTAAACTGGCAACTCCCTTCTTTTCTATTCCACGTGCACTGAGAATAAGTATATATCTAAGCAGTGAGGGGAATAGAGTATACTCTACTGTACGATGAAGAAACTGAGCCCTGGCTGGTGTAGCTCAGTGGATTAAGTGCGGGCTGGGAACCAAAGGGTCCCAGTTTGATTCCCAGTCAGGGCACATGCCTGGGTTGCAGGCCAGGTCCCCAGTGAGGGCCATGTGAGGAGCAACCATACATTGCTCTTTCTCTCCCTCTCTGTCTCCCTCCCTTCCCCTCTCTCTAAAAATAAATAAAAAAAATCTTTAAAAAAAAAAAAAAGAAACTGAGCTTGCTCTTAAACACTTTTTGAGAAACTGAGTGGATGAGATACAACAGGAGCATATGTAAATATTATAAAAGGCAGACTATTCCAAGTGGTTAAAAAATAGCATTATGAAAGGCTTTGGGAGACTCAGGGGAAGGAATTTTTTATTTAAATAAATGAGATGACAAGAAATGAGGAAATGGAATATTCCATCAGAGAAAGGAAGTGCTAATTTTAAAGAGCTTTAAATAATAGATGTGACAAGTTGTGCTTAAAGAAAATATTTCAACTATGTAATAAAAATACATTTCCCAAGTTGAAAAATATATTTTAAAAATCCTGCTGATTTCAAACTTCAAAGAATGAAAGCTCTGAGCTTTGACTAATCCAAAAGGAATATTTATGTAAGGTTTTATAAATGGCCAGTATCCCTGTTTTGAGACTATTTCCTTTCTGTTAGGTACTTTCTACTGTCACTATTGGTATCGCTCGGCAACTGTGGTTTTGTGAAGTATAAATTAAAATTAAATTTTAATTTTCTTAGCCAGCTTAGAAGTTGTTTCATGTGTTAGTGAAATCACTTTTGAAATACAGGGTACAATTAGGTAAAGGTGGAGACTGTGTTAAAACTGCCAGTCAAATAAAAAACCAAGGTCTAAGACAATAAATCATCAGTAAAATACTCAGAAACAAAGGCCTCCATTGTTAGGTTGATGTTTTCTTAAGCGTTCCAAGAAAAGTGAATTCACTCTTGATTTTCGAAAGAAATGGGTCTTACCTGATTCTTTTTTTTTCTAAGCAACAGATAGACAAACCCAGAAAGTTGGTGTACTGACTATGGAGAAACCCAAATGGGCACAGGAAGAGTACAGAAAAACTTTTTGATTCTAGGAGGCAGTGAATGAGGTAATAAATATTAGGCCAACACAGAAATGGTATTAAGTATTAACAGTTAACTTTTGCATTATGCTTCACGGTTTACAAATGTTTTTCACATGTCAGAGTTATTAAACTCCAAACAACTCTTTACTTTCATCCATCATTAATTAGTCACCTAGTATTCATGAAATAGGCTCAACTTAATCCTACTGTCACCTGTGGCTAAGTCTTGAACTATATTTTTTTGAGTTCTTTTCTTGGGATAGAAAGGTAGAAAGAAACCTCTGAAATGCCTCATCTACAAAATCTGATACTGTGCAATGATCTGGAGAGCCAGTAAAGCAAATTGATAAACAAAAATTCTTTCAATTACAGAAGAGCTGGCCCAAGCTTACCTCCACCAACGTTCCTCCAAAAGGGTTAAAGCAAACCTTAATGCAGGACTTACAAAACCCCATGAAGGTCCATCCCTTGGCTGTACGTGGTTTGGACTGCCTATATTTGCAGGCTGCAGTGGAAGGGTCAACGTCACACTCACATCATTGCAACACCCAGTCCATCAGCAGACAGTCTGCTATCTGGATTTTAAAAAGAACCCAGAATTGAGTTTAATTGTCTGGCTACCCTGACTTAGGTCACTGTTCCTACCAGAACAAATCACTGCAGCCAGGAAAAGGGAACAAAAATCCCTAATTGTTTAGGCTAAACCTAGGTCAAATGTTCCATCCCTACAGCTGAGAGGGAAGAGGCTAACTGACAAAAGCAGTGGATCCCTACTATAATACCTACTCTACCTACCATAGTAGGCACCTAACAGATACCTGCTGCAAGAAGCAAAATGCTGCACATAAAGCTACATTACACCTTGCTGTTGTGTTCCCTTCATGGCTAGTTTATTCCTTCTCCAATTCATCTTCTCGGCTGTTCCCAGGTTAGTTGTCTTAGAAGACAGTCTTGTTCAAGTTACACCTCTGTCCAGACTTCAAAAGCGCCCTGAGGTTTATGAATCAAATTTCAGACTCCTTAGCCTGACAGTTAAGGTCCTTTAAAATCTGGTCATTACTTATCTTATTATTCCTATCTCCAGCCAAACAGAAGAACCTCGCTGGACACTTGCTTCTGCTATTTTCTTTCCAACATGAGTTTTCTTTGTATCTCTGCTTATCTAAAGTGTATGGAGAGTTTAATCATTGAAACAAGTGCCATGCATCTTTCTGAAGCTAAAAGTATGTTTTTCCTCTCTTCAGTTCCCAGAACCATAAACCTTTCCCACAGTATCCACAACTTTCTACCCGAGTTACAGTTGTTTCTAGATCTGTCTGCCAGAGTCTCTATTTCTCACTGAAAGTAGTATTTAGATCTTACACTTTCCTACTTTTGAAACAACCAAGTACCTTATACTCAATGAGTGTTTAAAAAATAAACTAATATATATGGAATATTCAGGACAAAATTAACTCATCCTAGGTCTTCTCTATCTAGGCACAACTGTTTTTTTAACATTGGAAACAAAATACCAGCAAATCAATCATTCATTTTTCATTCAGCCTTTCATTTCTTAAACCTTTGTCGCCCGCAAACTCTGTCTCAGGTGGTGCACACACAAAAATTAAATGGCTTGGTTCTCATTCTTAAGTAACTCACGGATTAGATAGGAAGACACAAAAGTAATTTCAGTACAATGGAATAGGATGATGTGGGAATGTGGTGGAGGAAAAGATGAATTATGCTTAAAATCATCACAGAAAAAGAAACATTTGAGTTGCAACGAAAAGGGCAGGAAAATAGCAGGCATAAAATCAAAGAAACAAATTGTGTTTTGGAATGTTAAGAGTTCAATGCAATCACTGTTAAGTATATTTGAGGGTACAGAGGAAAATATTGGGGAAATTGATCAAAACCAGGTAATACAAAACTTTATACTGTATTAAAAAGAGTATACATTTTATCATGTAGGTATCTAGCATTGACCAAAATTTTGAGCTTGCGCATTTGTATCGGATTTACATTCTAGAGGTAAGGATGGACTTGGGGTAGGAAAGAGAGACCAGAGAATGGTTAGAAGGTAAGTATAGCTTTGAAGATTCTAGCCTAGGAAACAAGATACATTTTACAGCCACTAATTGAGGCAAAAATATAAAAACGTAACAGATTTTAGAAACAGGGAAAAATTATCATGTTGAATTTGAAATTGATGGAACCTTCAGGTAGAGGTGTCCAGCTGGTAAGACAAATGACTAGAAACTGTTACTACCTTATCTATTCCACCATTGATTGTGGAATTAATAAAAATAAAAATAAATTTTATTTTCAAATCAGTTTATTTTATACTAAGGTTTATGAAATATTTGGGGAATATACTGGGGAATCTGAAGAGCCTTTTTGTGGGCAATTGAGTGAACTTGTTAAAATGAATGGAAAATAATGAACTTCAGCTTTAAAATTAATTATATACAAAATTGGAGTTTTCTGTTATTTTAGAACATAGCTGAAATATTTTAAACAACTAAGTACTTTGTAAAAACCATACATACTTCTGAACATTTAAAATAATTTCATAAAGCCCTTCTTCATGGATAGTATGAGATATGTTTCACAAACTATACTCAAGAGAAAACTAGTTCCACGAGATGTTTTTGTATTTCCCATATTCTCATAGGACTTATCGATTCAAAGAGGTAGCATTGCTATAACATGTGAACATGTTTCCAATTTCAGAAACATCATACATTGGTCAAACACATCTACTGGATGCTTTGATATGCTGAATTTGAACAATTTGGGTCCAATTTAGAAGAACTTCTCCCCCATCATTTTTAGAGCTTCCTTACTTCCTTACTTCTCAAACTATAGATCAGGGGGTTCAACATGGGAATACAATGCCATAACATATGAAAGCCATATGTTATGAGGCTGTGGGTCCATGTATGATGATAGGATTCCATGGAAAATGGTGGCTGCTCTCAGGTGGGAGGCACACGCGGAGAAGGCTGCTTGCCTCCCCGTGGGAGAAGACATCTTCAGGGTGGTGGCCAGGGTACAGATGTAGGAAAGACTGATGACCAGCACAGTGAACAAGTTAAATCCCACAGAAAGAGTAAGCTGCATAGTGTTGATGTCAGTGTTGGAGCATGAAAGGGTGAGAATTGGGGAACATCACCAAAAAGGTGATGGATGGTATCAGATTTGCAGAAGGACAGTGGAAATGTAAAACTTGTTTTCACAGAAGCATTTATGAAGCCCACGATGTATGAACCAACTACCCAGTGGATGCAGGCTCTTTGCAGCATGACAATGGGATAGTGAAGTGGGTTCCAGATGGCCATGTGACAGTCCACAGCCTGAGCAGCCAGGAGGGAACAGTCGCTGGCCACCAATATTGCACAAACTAATGGCACAACATCGCCACTGTCCTCTGCTGCCTTTCTACCCTTAGAAACCATGTCCAGCACAGACATTCACTGTAATGTCTGGAAGGATGAACAATTAAAACCCTGGAGTCGGTGAAATACACCAAGAATTCAATCTTTGATTCTTTGCAGAGTCCAGAAAAATCCTCCTCCAGAAACTCAACAGTGGACACAGTAGCCAGAGCTGCTGAAAGATTCTTGGTCTCCATAACACAAGAAAATAGAATTCAGGGGACTGAATTCTTTCTTCTGGAATTTGGTGCCCAATACAATTTTGACTATGCCCTCTCCACATGTACTTCTTCCCACAGCACTTGGCTTTGATTGCTATCCCCCATACCACTATTGTCACTCCCAAGATGTTGTAAAACCTCGTAGTAGAAAATGAAAGTGTTTTAAAATTAAAACGAAGAATATGTAGTCTCCCATACAATATAAATACTGTATAATGAAAATTATTATTATACATGGTCAAGATAGGTTAAAAACATAATTTGCCATTTGGCTTACTTGGTTTATATTTCATGAATGGGAAAATCAATAAACTGACTACTAAATGTGTAACTTTTCACAGAAGTTTGACCCAAATTGTTTGGGGTGGTGACTTCAAGTCCCTAGACCACACTCCTACCTATTTAGTAAAGACGAGAGGGCTGATATTTTGCAAAACATGTCCCAGTCCTTTCTGTTAGGACTTTATCATGTTTTTCTTTGCCTTTACTCTTTGGATTTTATCCCAACTACTGTCACTCTCTGTGTGCCATAAAAATGTACTCAGTAGTTTGGTTGTTTAAAAGGGTTACATTAGTGTTAAAATATTTTCAATTATTTTGCCAAAAACCATTGAAACCACAAAAAAAGATAAACTGAAAGTTAAGAATTCTTTGGTTTCACTGAAGGAATTATATTAATCTTATAAACTATATGGTGAGAAAGTTATATATGCAGGTTAAGTATCGGTCACCTATAAAGTTAGAATGATAAGCTCTCATTTGATGGCTATACACACTTGGGAAAATAATTTTCTTACATTTTAAAATACATTCTTGAATTCCTGAGCCATTGGCAGACACTGGAAGCTGGGCTCTCAATGAACTGTTCTGTAGTTCACTGAGGAAACTGTGACAGCAGTTGGAGCTGAAGTCTTATGTGGACATTATTGGGCTTGCCAAGTTATTTACATTGAACCAAAAAGATTCCCAAGATAAAAGCCCACCCTACAGGACATTTCTGTTAACTGTAATATTTGATTAAATATAATTTTAAGAGAATTAAAATTCCAGCCACAGACTGGGAGAAAACATTTTTAAAGCATATATTTGATAAAGGTATATCCAGATATACAAAAAACTATTAAAACTCAATAAAAAAATATCCCAATTAAATAATGGACAGAATATTGGAACAGACACTTCACCAAAGAAGATATACAGATCACAATAAGCATATTAAATGTGTTCAATATCATATGTCATTGGGGAATTACAGACTAAAACAATGAAAACCACCTTACACCTAAACCACTACACACCTATTCAAATGGCTTAAATTCAAAACACTGACAATACTAAATGCCAGAAAAATGCAGAGTAACAGGAATTCCAGTTCATTGTGGGGGGCAAATGTAAAACAATAGTCATTTTGGAAGCATTTGGGCAGCTTCTTACAAAACTAAACATATCTTACCATACAACCGAGCCATCACCTTCTCAGGTCCAACCAGCTGAATCAAACTTTTGTTTCCACATAAAAACCTGCACTCGGGTGTTTATAGTAGCTTTATTCATAATTGCCCAAACATGTAGGCAACCAAGATGTCCTTCAATAGTTAAATAGTTAAACAAACTGTGGTATAGCCAGCCACACAGAGTATTATTCCGTGATTTAAAAAAAACCAGCTATTGCCCTGGGCCAGGGGCTGAGTTGGCTAGAACATTGTCCCAAAACACCAAGGTTGTGAGTTCGATCTCTGCTCAAGACACCTACAAGGAGCAACCAATGGATGCACAAGTAAGTGGAACAATAAACTGATGTCTCTCCCCCCACCTTCCTCTCTCTCTAAGAAAGAAAAGAAGAGGAAAAAGAAAACAATAAATAAGCTATTGATCCACAAAGGGCTACAAAAGGAATACTAAATGCCTATTTGCCATGTGAAAGAAGCCTATCTCAAAAGACTACATACTATATAATTCAAACTAGATGACATTCTGGAAAAACGGACATTCAGGGAAAGGAAAGAATGCCTATGTGGAGGACAGGGAATTTTTAGGTCAGTGAAACCATCTCTAATGATGAGTACATGTCATTATGCATATGGCAAAACCCATAGAACTGTACAACCCAAAGGGTGAACCCTAATCTGAACTATGGACTTTAGTTAATATTAAGGTATCAATATTAGCACATCAATTGTAATAAATATAGGACACCAATACAAAATGTTAATTGTGAGGGGGATGAGGGTGGGAAAGGGAAGGTATTTGGGAACCTCTATACTTTTTGTTCAATTTTCATGAAAACCTAAAACTGCTATAAAAATAAAGCCTGTCAAAATCAATGATAGAAGTGACTATATTATTTGTGCTTAATATAAATAAATGGTATAAGAATGTTGGTGCGTTCTATAAGGATTCTGACTAGAGGTGTCTATGAAGACTTCATCGAGGTATTGAGATGTAAGTATTGAAGGATGAGCTAAATGTAATGGGAATGCTTAAACCAAACAAGGAATAATTCATCAGGTAATGTTTCATAAACAGAACTCTGTGTTGAACGACAATTATTCAGACTGCATTGTGTTGTGCTCTATTGAGAGAAAAGCGTGGCAGAGTGGGTAACAACAATGTTGGTTTTAAGTGTCATTTTTCTTATAAAATTTATTCCAACGTAATCATACTTTTCTTCCGTCTTTAAAAGACATGGAAAAAATTATCTTGCTAGGACTATATTAATCAATGTTTGTAGAGGTGTTAAAATCAACTAATCTTCCCCATCCTGGAAATAATTTTCCCTTTGTCAATGCTGACATCTTCACTTACCCTTATGTTTTTTTTTCTTTTCTTTTACTGACAAAACTTTTTAAAATGTGAGCTAAATTCAATTCTTCAGCATCAATGCTTTAGTATTTTCCATGCACCTACCTCTGCTTCCTTTAGAATCTGTCTCAAGAAAGACTTTAATGATCTCTTCCATGTCAGACTCAAAGGTTTTTCTTCCATTCTCATTTGATGGGGGGGGAGTGGCTTACTCCTACTGAGTACCCCATTTTTGAAAGCTTCACTCTCCTCAGATTTCAAACACATGGGATGCCTCCCAACCCTCATCCTACTCCTCTGTCCATTCTGGTGATAATTCCCAGATCAGTGTATCCTCCCCTCAGAGACCACTGTGCTGTGGGTATACAAGGGGGAATGACAGGTTCCTGGGACACCACAATCCAGAGGAACTCAGGACCAACTGGCCTATCTGCTGTAAGAGAAAGCATAAGCAAAGCACTAAGGGGGAACTGATGGGGCTTAATAAATACGTGACAGTGGGTAGCAGGAGATCAGGGGATGGCAAATGCAAAGGCACATAGCTAGGTGTCTATGTAATCACAGTCATTTTACTTGGTATTATTATATTTGTTCTTCCGGCCTTTAAAAAAAAGCAAAGTGGAGATATTCATATCTTTTTAAGATCTTTCCTCAATTCTTTGCCTCTCTCTTTCATATTAAAAACATAGTAGTTCCCCCTTATCTGTGGTTTAAGTTTCCAAGGTTTCAGTTACCCATGGTCAACCACAATCCAAAAATGTTAAATGGAAACTTCCAAAATAAACAATTCATAAGTTTTAATTTGCTCACCATTCTGAGTAGTGTGATGAAATCTCTGGCCATCCTGCTCCAACCTGCCCTGGACATGAATGATCCCTTTGTCCAGTGTCTCCATGCTGCATATGCTCCCTGCCCAGCTGTCACTTAGTAGCTTTTTCAGTTACTAGATGGACTGTTGTGGTATAGTAGTGCTTGTGTTCATTAGTTTACTTAATGATGACACAAAGCACAAGAGTAGTGATGCTGGCAATTTGCATATGCCAAAGAGAAGCTGCAAAGTGCTTTCTGTAAGTGAAAAAACATGCATGTATAGGGGAAAACATAACACATAAGTAGGGTTCGGTGGAAAAGAATGTGAGTAAAATTCTACTTGACTATCAGAAGTTTCAGGCATCCACTGGGGGGCTTGGAATGTATGCCCCATGGATGAAGGTGACAACTTTCTATCTTGCCATCCATAGAATGTATATTACTTACAGGTCTTTCACCATTCTATGGTCTTGACTTCCTAGGCTTGATTTGAAAGCTGCTCCTAGAGAGTCTCATGTTCCAGTGCAATATTCTCAAGAGAACGCTGCTCCCGTCCCACAGACTAAAGCAGAAACAGGAGTAAGGGATTGGTCATAATTCCCTGCTCTGTTTTTTCTACCCTCTACAGCATACATAAAATTATAGATGTATATCAGACTTCTCAGAAGGGTATGACCATTTAATTATGCTATGTGAAAAATAAACTTAAAGTTGTATACTTTATGAATATTTCAAGGTAAAGGATTCTGATATATTAAATACTTCACAGGAAATTTCCTGGTAAATACATTCTACTTTCTGGCATTACCTTCCTCTTTTTAGATATTTACTTATTTGTAGAACAACGTCTTGATTCAAATTTTCTAATGACAGATTATTCATCAAGTCTGTATAAAAACACTATCTGACACTATAGTCATTAGCCATTTGTGGCCATTGAGCACTTTAAAAGTAAGAAGAACATACAGATCGCCAACAGACTATGAAAAGTTCTACATCACTAATTATCAGATCAATAAACGTAAGACATCACATAAACAAAAGCAAAGACAAAAAAATCACATGATCATATCAATAGACAGAAAAAGCATTTGGTAAGGTACAGAACCCATTTATGATAAAAACACTCAGCGAAGTGGGAATAGAGGGAGCATTCCTCAACATAATAAAGGCCATATATGAGAGACCTACAGCCAACATCATACTCAATGAGCAAAAGCTAAAATCTTTCCCACTATGATCAGGAACAAGACAAGGTTGTCCACTATCACTACTTCTATTCAATACAGAAAGGAAGTTTTAGCTACAGCAATCAGACAAGAAGAGGAAATAAAAGGCATCCAAATTGGAAAGGAGGAAACAAAACTGTCATTATTTGCAGATGACATGATAGTGTACACAGAAAATCCTATAGACTCTGCTAAAAAGCTACTCAACCTAATAAATGAATTTGGCAAAACAGTGGGATACAAAGTCAATATCCAGATATCAAAGGCATTTTTGTATACCAACAATGAAACATCAGAAGCAGAAATCAGGGAAAAAATCCCATTTGATATAGCAACAAAAAATAAATAAAATACCTGGGAATAAACCTCACTAAGGAGGTAAAAGACCTGTACTCAGAAAACTACACAACACTGAAGAAAGAAATCATGGAAGACACAAACAAATGAAAACATATACTGTGCACATGGATCGAAAGAATCAACATCTTCAAAATGTCCATACTACCCAAAGAAAGTTATAGATTCAATGCAATCCCTATCAAAGTACCAATGGCATAATTCACAGATATAGAACAAATACTTCAAAAATTTATATGGAACCATAAACAACCCAAAATATCTGCTGTAATTTTAAGAAGAGCAAAGTAGGAGGGATCACAATACCTGATATCAAACTGTATTACAAGGCCACTGTAATCAAAACAGCCTGATACTGGCATAAAAATAGACAGATAGACCAAAAGAACAGAATAGAGAGCCCAGAAATACACCCAAGTCTCTACGGGCAATTAATCTTCGACAAAGGGAGCAGCAGCATAAAATAAGTAAAAATAGCCTCTTCAACAAATGGTGTTGGGAAATCTAGACAGCTACATCCAAAAAAAATGCACCATACACAAAAATAAATTCAAGGTGGATAAAAGACTTAAATATAAGTCATGACACCATAAAAGTCGTAGAAGAAAACATCAGTAGGAAAATCTCAGACATTCCATGCAGCAACATCTTCACTGATATGTTCCCCAGAGCAAGGGACATAAAGGAAAGAATAAACAAATGGGACCTCATCAAAATAAAAAGTTTCTGTACAGCTAAGAAAACAGTATTAAAATAAAGAGAGACCCAACCGTATGGGAAAACATATTTGCCAAGGATACCTCAGACAAGAGTTTGATCTCCAAAATATATGAAGAACTCATACAACTCCACTCCAGGAAGACAAAAAACCCAATTAAAAAATGGGCAAAAGACATGAACAGACACTTCTCCAAGGAGGACATACAGAGGGCCCAGGGACATGTGAAAAGATGCTCAGCATCACTAGCCATCAGAGAGATGCAAATTCAAACCACAGTGAGATACCACCTCACACCGGTCAGAATGGCCATCATAAACAAAGCAACAAACAAGTGTTGGAGAGGCTGTGGAGAAAAGGAAACCCTAGTGCACTGTTGGTGGGAATGCAGACTGGTGAAGCCACTGTGGAAAACACTATGGAATTTCCTCAGAAAACTAAAAATGGAACTGCCTTTTGACCCAGCAATTCCACTGCTGGGATTTTACCCTAAGAGCCCTGAAACACCAATTCAAAAGAACCTATGCACTCCAATGTTCATAGCAGTACAATTTACAACAGCCAAGTGCTGGAAGCAACCTACGTGTCCTTCAGCAAATGAGTGGATCAAGAAACTATGGTACATCTATACAATGGAATTCTACACAGCAGAGAGAAAGAAGGAGCTTATACCCTTTGCAACAGCATGGATGGAACTGGAGAGCATTATGCTAAGTGAAGTAAGCCAGGCGGTGAGGGACAAATACCATATGATCTCACCTTTAACTGGAACATAATCAACAAAAGAAAAAAGCAAGAAAAACATAACCAGGGACATTGAAATTAAGAACAATCTAACAATAGCCAGAGGGGTGGGGGGAGGGGGCTGTGGAGGGAAGGGTTTTCAGGAACCACTATAGAGGACATATGGACTGAACCAAGGGGGAGGGTGGAAGAAGGGGAGGGAGGTGGGTTTGGAAGGGGTAGGTGGAGGGGAGGGGAGAGGATGCAGATAACTGTAATTGAACAACAATAAAATAATTTAAAAAACCTTACAAGTGGTAAATATAAATAAATACAGAGGCAGGCAAACGTAGGTTTACAGTTGTATGTGAAAGGGTTTATTCTTATATTATTAATTAATTATTGTCTTATTTATTATTATTAACCTAATTTTGCCCAGCCCTTTAAATAAGCAAAGTAAATAAAGAGGCAAAGCACTTGTATTACACATATGGGAAAAAAATGTAACATATCACAGACAATAGGCTATTATTCCTAGGGGAAAAATGAGCAGAGACTATGAAAAGAAGATTCTCCTAAAACAAAACACAAATACCAACTAGCAAAAAAATTAATAAAAAGATACTAAAATGAGTGTGTATTAAGAGAAAGAAGTTTCAACAGCAATGAAACAAAATTTGCACCTACCTGAAAGGCTAAAATCCAAAATATACTGTGCTGTCAAGGCTGTAGGGAAATAGTACCTCTCATGAATTTTTACTGAGAGAGTAAATTAATAACCATCTCTAGTGAGCTTACTTGGCAGCATTTATCAAAATTAAAATGTTTATGCTCTTTGTCATCATAATTCTAGTCTTAATCTTAGGATTTTGTCCTAGACATATATTACCACATGTGAAATTACATATGTACTTGATTAGTCACTGTGGTATTATTTATAATGATAAAAGAAAGAAAAACAACCTAAATTTCTATTAATGGAGGGCTGATTACATAAATCATGTTATATCCACACTATCACATGCTTTTAAGTTGCTAAAAAGTAAAAAGAATGAGGAAGTACTTTACCAATTGTTTAACAAGGAAAGAACTTTAAGGTACAAAACAGCATTTAGTATATGCTATAACAGGGAGAAAGAAAACTCATTCCAGGTATATTCTTACATTTTTAGGGTGTTTGAAATATGTGAATAATTTATCAATCCAAAATCATATGTATCTGTGTATGCTTGAATGGATTTGTTCAGATTCTGTATTAGAGGAATCAACTATACTTTTATACTCATTCCATTAATACAGTATAACATTTAGTTAATGATGTCTAAGAAAGGGGTAGATTTTTACGCTGATAGTAGACTATCATACTTGACTCCTAAAAATTTATTTGAGAATTTACTTTCTTTTTTTGCATGACATCCTTAATGATCTTTTTCTGCATCTATTTTAATGGGACATATTCCAAAATGCTATTGTATACCAGGAATTTTTTAATAAAACTCTTTCGTCATCAGTGAAATAATCTACCTTAAAGTGTATGTCCACAAGTCTGACTTATTTCAATTTATTTTCAAATATTACATATAATTAAAACCAGAGCTTTGACTTGGATTTCCCATTTTCTTCTTCCTGTTCAATAAACCTCTCTTTTTCCCAAATCTTATTTCTAGTGTGCTTGTACCTCTCCCCACATGCTTGGACTCATCTCTTTCTCATTGTTTCTTGCTACCAAACAGCTGCCTCTCCCCTTAACATACAAAGAAATTTGCCTGATTTCTTCTCTAAAATTTCTGACATTAGTTTCTGATTTTATTAAATTATGAACCAAAGTAAAATGTGTAAACATTTTTAAAACTTGCTATTTTATTCAGGATTCTCAATGACTAACCACAATTGTATTTATTTATATGAAAGCAAGTACATGGATGGCTTACATCAAAGTACTAAATTTTAACCTTCCCTCTCTTGGCAATGCTTTCACGGTTCCCTTGAGGACTGACATACTTTTCTTGCAAGTGCATCAGAAAACTATGTGCTGCTTCTAGGATTCTACCTCTTTTTAAAAAGATTTTTGTTTATTGATGAGAGAGAGGGAAACAATGATTTGTTGTTCCACTTATTTATGCACTCATTGTTTGGTTCTTATATGTGCCCTGACTAGGGATCGAACCCACAACCTTGGTGTATCAGGACGATGCTCTAACCAGCTGAGCTATCTGGCCAGAGCAGGAGGATTCTACTTCTATATCTATTAAAACCAACTATTGTTCCAATTCTTTCTTTCTTCTTTTTTTTTAAGATTTTATTTATTTATTTTTTAGAGAGAGGGGAAAGGAGAGAGAAAGAAAGGGAGTGAAACATCAATGTATGATTGCCTCTAGCACACCCCATACTGGGGACATGGCCTGCAACCCAGGCATGTGCCCTGACTGGGAATTGAACTGACAATGCTTTGGTTCACAGTCCCACACTCAATCCACTGAGCTACGCCAGCCAGGACCCAATTCTTTCTAGCACTGTCACAAAATAACATTCTGTGACATGGGGTACCTCCTTCAGGTCTTTGTTCAAATGTCAATTCTCAGGGAAACATGCCCTGCTCACTTTATTTAAAACTCATACTTATTGTTTATACCTAATTCAGGACCACCAATCTCCCTTTTCTTTTATAGGGAGATGTGTGTATCTTCATTTGTGCATGTTGCATCAAAAATAGTTTCAGCCCTGGCTGCTGTGGCTCAGTGGATGGAGTGCCAGCCTGTGAGCTGAAAGGTCACTGGTTTGATTCCTGATTAGGGCACAAGCCTGGGCTGTGGGCCATGCCCCCAGTTGTGGGGCATGTGAGGGGCGACTGATTGTTTCTCTCGCACATCGAGGTTTTTCTCACTCTCTTTCTCCCTCCCTTCCCTTCTTTCTGAATATCAACATAAAATCTTTAAAAAAACAGATTTAATTTTTAATAAAAATTATTTTATATAAAGATATGATACACATATTTACTAGATAGATGCTTTATGAGGGTAGGATGTTTTGTTTATTTTTTCACTTTTTGCCCACTGCTATATCACCAAGCATCTAGAACAGTGTCTGGTACATGGTAGCATTCAATGAATATTTGTTAAATGAAAAAATATAATTTTTCACGGAAACCAAGAAGCCTTACTTAGAATGTCAAACTGTAAACCCAATCAGATTATGTCTTCAGGTGTAATTAAAAGATGAAGCTAAAATCTATAACTTGAAAAGTTTAAATTTTATCATTTTTTAATAATTATCCACTTTTTACTGGAAATGTCAATGAGAAAGTCCATTCCAAAACACGGCCTGCCTAGGAGAAGTACAGGAAAAAACGTGCATTGGAGGAAAAGCAAGAGTGAGGTCAACAACAGAAGCAATATACATGAATGTCTAAGGCATTGTCTTGAACAACAAAAATATCAACAATGAATGTGATAAGTACTTTGTTTAAAATCTCATTTTTCTCAATGTCTTCATCTAGTTGAAAATAAACTCACCATGTGTATACGTATGAGTACAGTATAGCTCATTTTATTCTTTTATTTGTTTTATTGTATTTTTTCCATTACCATTTATCCCCCCATACCCTCTTCCACCTGCACCCAATCCCATCCCCTACCCAGTCACCACACTGTCATCCATAGTTTTAGCTAGACATGTTTGAGAAAAGGGAAAATTCCAGTATGTCTGAAGACCTCATTTCAGGACATCCTCCTCTATAATCCTGAATCACTCATTTTATTAAGAGACTTTCAAACATTTCTGTTCTGGGCTATAAGTAAAGTTAACAAAAGCTAGATATCCTCATGAGGATTTTCGAACTTCCCTCTGGCCAGGCGGCTTTTAGATCCCGGGTTACCTTCCTATGCTGACCTTTGATGACCCTCAGCTACGTTGCTGTCTTATTCTTTAACCTTTTGTCATTATGCTGTCATCCTGCTAAATGGGATTCTCCAGAGATCAATCCCTAAACAAATCTCTTATATGACTGCATCCAAAATAGAATCAAAATGCTGTATTTGAAAACAAGCAAATACTTCAAAAAGTAGAAACATAAAAAAATGCACACTTTGTATAGGACAATGTTGTTGTTGGTGTTTTAACAATTGTCCTATGAGAGCCTTGTCAATTGTGAATAATGTTTGCTAGCTGTGTATGTGTAATGTCTGGCCAAGTGCCTTGCTATATAGTTATTATTTTTAATATCATGCCTCATTAAAGAAACTAATTTTTGATAGCTTGGCCAGTTTACATATATAATTAATTAATGTTAAATCTATATAAACACGTGTTACTAATACAATTAATGAATGCTTGTTGACTGATAGAATGAACGGTTATTTATTTATTTTTTTTAAGATTTTATTTATTTATTTTCAGAGAGAGGAGAAGGGAGGGAGAAAGAGCAATGTATGGTTGCCTCTCGCATGGCCCTCATTGGGGACCTGGCCCGCAACCCAGGCATGTACCCCGACTGGGAATCGAACCGGGACCTTCTGGTTCCCAGCCTGCACTCAATCCACTGAGCTACACCAGCCGGGCTGAACGGTTATTTTATAAAGTTTTTTTTTCTCTTAAAACCGAGTTGTGTCTTCTTCAGCTCTTAAGAGTCACCCTTTACCACAAATAGCATCCTTCTTCAATAACTGGATGTCTTGTCTTAGAACACTTCCTCTTCTTAAGATATTTCTACAATCACTGAGGCATGTTGCCAGGTGCCAGAATTACTCTATTTGTCACTGCTACCCAATGTTTTGTTCCCTGAGTCAGACTTTGCCTCCTCTCTACTCCAGATCTCCTCTGTTTGCCTATAAATTTCTTTCCTCAGGCAGTAGCTGCTCTCCACGATGGTACCTCACTCAAAGCAACTCCCCACAGCACAGCTAAGACTGGCCACCCTGATTTAACAAGTTTTTATGAAAGGTTTCGGTAGGAAAAAGAGGAATACTGTGAAACACACACACATGCACACACAACACTTGAGATTGGATTAAACACATAGGGCCTCTCCCAGTTCTCAGGCCGGGCTACCCCACAGGTCCTCTCAGACAATTCTCAGCAGAGCGAACTTCCACCCAGCTATCACATGACAAGGACCAGCACATCTCCCGCCCTGTATCTTCCTACCAGGGAATCCAGACAGCCACTCTTAGATGTCCCGAAAAAGGTATGCAGGGTTGGGGGAGGGGAGGTTTGGAGGAGGGACTTCCGGCAACTCTTTCCAGAGGAAGAATAACCCTTTATAATTATTATTCTCAAAAAAACTGGATTTTATTTTCTTAAACTCGCCATTCCAGAGTAGGATATTGGCTTTATCTTTGAATAACCTAAAGGCCAATTAACAACAAAAACATCCCCCTCCAAAAATGTATTATCCACCTATGAGAAAACATGCTTTCAGTTTTGAATTATATTGACCAGTATCCTACCCCTCTACCCACACACTCATACCCACATGTATATTAAAGTTATTGATATGAGCAAATACGAGAGTCTGGTTTATTGTACACCTAGATCAATGCTACACTTTCTGACCATGTGGGGCATCAATAGTAAGACCTTCTATTAAGATATATATTAGTTATATTTTTTTATATATTAGCAGAAGAACACATTTACTTTTAAGAAAAAAGTAAAATAAGAATTTTATGAGTACATTTTCATGCTTATTTTTAAAAGTCATAGTAACAATTTCTTTTAAAGTATTTGAACTCTTAGGGAGGAAATGTCAAGAACAAATAAACTTATACAGCATATGGAAAATCCACTGTATCACTGTTTCTAAACATTGGCTATACACTTGAGCCATCTGAAGAAGTTTTGAAAAATACCGATATTTGGGCCCTACCCCCAGAGATTCTGGTTTGTGTGGGGTGTTACAATTATTTTTGTAAAAGCTCTCTACATGATTCTACACACAACCAACAATGAGAATCTCTGTACTACGTGAATCCAATGGGATTGGGAGGTAGGAGCATTATAGATCGTCATCTGAAAGGATTTCCATTGAAAGATGTCAAAAACTCAAAAGTAACTGCAACAAAAGTAATCCCTGCATTTGAACAGGAAGACACTTTATTTTTTTTCAGAATTTAGCAAAAATTTACTTATGTTGTTTTTCCTAAAAAGTTACAACCTTCTGCTACAATACTTAGAAATTCATCTCTAAATCCAAGTTTACCTGCTTCATTTTCAGAGAGAAAAAAAAAAAAAAACCTCTTCCAGAATTGTACATTTTAAAAGATTGATTTAAAAGTAAAACTAAATGTGTTCCACTCCCGATCTGGTGGAAATGAACATCTTGGCCAAAACAGTTCAACCATGAAAAGTTTACTTAAACTTTTATGAACATAACTAGTGTTATTCTTTAAATTGAAGACAATCCAATGTGGATTTAAATATTATAAATAGAGAACATATCACAATTCCACAAATTGGTTCCATTTGTAAAATTTGGAGTTACATAAGCCTTCAGTACATTGGGGGTAGATGAGAGAAGAAAATGCTAATATACAGCACACCTTTGAGATACATCATTTTTCAGAGTCTTAGCTCTCACATAAAGAAGGTGTTCACTACAGTGAGACATCATAGCATAGGCTTATGAAATTTTCAGAAATACACAACTTAGATAAAGGGTACATTGGTAATATAATTTCAATACAAAAAGAGAATTATTTTATTTTAGGCATTTATTCCTCTTCATGGAATGTTTGGATTGAACTGAATATTAAATTAGGTAATTGTCTAGGAGTACCTACCCTGTTTTCTTTTGCTATTTACTTTTGATTAGGCTATTTTAAAACTCTGTAAATGTTGTAAACTTGTAGAGATCTGACAGCAGTGTGAATTATTATGATTAGTTAGTAACAATGGAAAGGAGCATTGTTCCTGCCTACAGAAAATATTACAATTCAAAAGTTTTAGCTACTCTCTTTTCAATATTGGTTTGGAAGGTGTTTTGTTGGCTATTTAACAGTTTTCAGGAACTGTGACATTACCCTACGAGGGATAAATTATGTTACTCTACCTATTAGGGGACTAGTTAGCTTGCCATAGTTTTATGTTTGCTGACAAAATCAGTTAATTCCTTGCAGGCCCTGTTAGCAGATTTTGTGAATTTGAAAAAGCAGAAATTTTTATATTATATATTCATATTATATATTATATAAATATATACTTAAATATATTTGATATATAATGTATATGATTTATATGTAGCTTATTTAATAAACATAAATAATCTCTATACTTTCCTATGTGTATTCTTATGGAGTATTCCAATATACTCATTTTAAGGAAATCATAAACTGTGAATAAAGCAAACTCATTTTGTCTGCAGGACTTTAGTTTGGTAATTCAGCAGGTTTTACATTTTATGACTGTAAACATGATATATTTTGCAATGCTAGGATTCAAATATGCCCTAGATATGTAATTTTCTTAATTTATGTAGTACACTAA
This sequence comes from Micronycteris hirsuta, assembly GCA_004026765.1. NCBI lineage: Eukaryota > Metazoa > Chordata > Mammalia > Chiroptera > Phyllostomidae > Micronycteris > Micronycteris hirsuta. The sequence continues at coordinate 52,011 of PVJI01001896.1, forward strand.
AAAATTGAAATTTCCCCCTCTCAAGCTCTTTCAAAGATTGCTATATTTTTGGTATTCTAAAAAGTATTAAAATAATGAACTATCTTATGCCATTAATTGAATATAACATCTAGATATTATCATTAAATTCCTGTTATTACGCTATTGTTAATTTTTTAAAGTATAATCTAGAAAGATCACTTTGGATACTTTGTTATTTTTTAAAAATTTTAATTAGCTTTTAAAATTTGGTCTGTTATTTGGTTACACTCTAATTTTATAAATTTAAACTCAGTAAGAATTTTATTTTTGTAACTTTATAGCTATGGTGGTAAATCACTGAAAAATGTTTAACTATTTTAAAACTATATTTTAGGTATATGTGATCTAAAAAACAAAGAAACCATACCAACAAAGGTAGCCAATCCTTTTAAGGAAAACAAAGCATTATATACTTTTAACTATAGATGGGAGTGTCGAGGCAATTCACATGAAAATAATTGTAAAGTTCACACCTAAATCCAATCTTGGGAATTAAGATTCACTGGCTCGGAGGAGTCTGGCCAGACACAGAAATCTCCCTCTCAGTTTAGGAGGCTGTCCTAAGAACAGGGCTGGATCTTACAGAGGACGATTTAGAATTTAAAAAAATTTAAAAATCATTGGTTCTTGGCAAAGTCTTCTTTCTAAGAAAAGAAAAAGTAAAATAGCTTGAGTATATGTGTGCGTGTGTTTTTAAAGTAACGCCAATGAGCCAAAAAGTGAATTTATCATAAATATTTTGAAGACTTTTTCCTACTCAGACTTTGTTTAAAAGGAAAATACATTTTTAAATAGTTAGTCTTTCAGGACATTTAAAAGTAGAGTTTTAAGCCATTCTCCAATGTTTATTCTGTTTAATCAACTATGCTTTTCCATTTATACTCTATTCTAAATGTTCATGCATTAAATCTTAAAAACAGTTTCTAAATAATTGTGTGACATGAAACCTGTCCTGACCACTTTAGCAAGACAGAGATAGGTTTCAAATAAAAGAGAATAAAAGTTGGAGGAGGAAGACTATTCTGTGAAGGTATAATTAACTTGGGTTTTGCCACCTAGGAGTCACTTTTTTTTCTTCCTCTTTGGATGAAAAAAAGTGAGTTAAAGGTTTGAGATTCTCATTCCTACGGGAATTTGATTAGTCACCTTTCTATGGTCTCCTAATAGGAATCTTTTTCTTTCAGTTGTCACATTCTATTAGTGAGAGCACCAGATGTTACTATACATATTTACTTTTATTATTTATTATTTTTTATACATACATAATTGTTTTCTTTTATTGTTCAAGTACAGTTGTCTGCATTTTCCCCCTACCACTCCCCTCTACCCCAGCCTTCACCACCTCCCTTCCCTGATTCCACCCCCCACTTGGTTTTGTCCATGCGTCCTTTATAGTTATTCCCGAAAAACCTTCCCCCTTTTCCCTCCATTATCCCCTCCCACCTCCCCTCTGGTTACTGACAGTTTGTTCTTAATTTCAATATTTCTGGTTACATTTTGCTTGCTTGTTTGTTTTGTTGACCTAAGCAACATATATATTTACTTTTAAAAGACATAACAAAAATACAGCTAAAACCTCAGCAATACAGAAGGAATCTACCATCTCCCTCATTATTCAGGTCAGAGACCAATAACTGGAGGTTCTGTATTGATTGCTGTAGATTAAAAAGCCTACTGTTTTTTCCCCCAAATCGATTATGCTTACTACATTTTCTGCATGCATTCAATATAGCTTAAAATTATGGTCCTAGGAAAATAAAAAGTTTACAAGATTTTTTTTGTAATATATGCTTTTTGAGATAGTTGAGTACATTAAATGTATTTAATAATTAACTGATGTTTAATAAAATCTTATCTTTTACATTTAGTATTTTTCTTAATCTGCCTGGGCTGCCATAACAAAATACCACAGACTGGGGGGCTTAAACAACAGAAAGTTATTTCTCACAGTTCTGGAGGCTGGAAAGTCCAAGATCAAGGTGCCAGCAGGGTAAGTTTTATTCTGTGGCCTCTTCTCTTGACTTGCAGGTGGCCACCATCTCGATGTGTGCTCACATGACCTCTTCCTTGGGCGCTGCTGGAGAGAGCGCTCTAGACTCCTTCTTCTTATAAGAACATCAATCCTGTTGGGTTAAGGCTCCACTCTAATGACCACATTTAATCTTAATTGTTTTCTTAAAGGCCCCCTGTCCAAATACAGTCCCATTGAAGGTCAGGGCTTCAACATATTAAGTTGGGGTGGACATACATACTCAGTCCCTAAAAATATTTTTATTACATTTTGAATGCCAGTATTCATTAATTGAAAGAGAGCGTGTTTTGCTTGGATACTATTGAGGGGGTTATAAGAGGATGCTCTGCAGAAAAGTACCATTTACACTGATCTGCAGAGAATTCTCATGTACCAATCTCCAGCAGCAAAACTTCCGCCCTGTAATCCCAAATCCAAGTGTTCACACCAAAAAAATGTTGACATGGCATATCTCCTAGTGTTACTAACCTAATACTGATATCTACTAATTATATTTATTTAATGCCATGCAATTTTAGAAGACATCAAAAGTTGTTGAACACAAGTTTTGTCAATGACAGGAAAAGCATTCTTTTTAAGGATATGTTTCAACTTCTAGGTATAAACATACACTAAGAAAGATTCTACCTTTGGCTCCTCTCTTCCTCTCCCCTATTTTTAACTCACTGTTTGCTCCCCATATTTCCATTTTGAAGCTGACCAAGTTCAGTATCAATTTTCAAGTATTATCTTTGCAGTGAAGGAAAGAGTATTAGTCATGGTTCAACCAAAGAAGTAGAACCAGTAGGAGATCATACTGATAAGCAAATATGTGCCTGTTTGTTGATGTCACTGTGAAGGCTGGAGGAACAGGTAGGCAGGCAGGAAGGGAAGATCAGGAGCCAGCTGCCACCCCACTGTCAAGGTCTGCGACAGTTTGTCCATAGATTGGGAGGGTCCTCATTCAGGGAAGACCTGTGCTTGTATTAAAGGCCTTTTAACTGATTGGTTCAGATAAGGGCCACACAGGATAATCTATTTGATTAATTTAACTGATTACCAGCTTTACTCACATTGGCAAAATTCCTACACAGAGCAACCCATATTGGTGTTTAGTTAACTGGGAACAGTTGTGTGCTTGCTATGAAATGGTTTTAACTTTTCCCTACTCTTCCACTTCTACTCCTATAACAATCTTAAACTGGTTGTTAAAACTCTGGTTTTTAATTTCCACATTTGTGAAATGGGAACAAGATCTGTATTATAGAATTTCTGTGAGGATTAAAAACTTATTACAAATGATAGTTGTTGTCATTAATTCATCCTTTGCAAAGAAATTTGGCTTACGTTAACTAATTCAATTCTCATTGTTACTCCTACAGTGTTTAGTATATATTTTTTCTTATTGAAATTACAATACTTTAGCAATTATATAGCAATAAAAAGCAAACAAATGGCAATAAAAATCAATTGCCAAAAAAGGTTTAAAAAGCATATTTATAAAATGCAGAACTTGAACAGCTATTAAGTATATAAAACACAGATTCCCAGCATAATTTTCAACTCTGAAAACTACTCTGAAGTTCATATTTTCAGAAATGCAATATAATGTTAACCATATATTTATAATATAGTTTCCCTTATAAATAAATCATACATTTACAAACATTTCAAGAGTACTCTATCTTTTTTATCGTTTCTAATATATTTCCTTATTATATAAAACATGTCACTTTTTTAAAAGATTTTATTTATTTATTTTTATTTTTATTTTTTATTTTTATTTTCAATAATTACTTTATTGTTGTTCAATTACAGTTATTTGCAACATCTCCCCTCCCCTCCTCCCTTCCCCTCCAACCCCACCTCCCTCCCAAGCCTCCCTCCTCCCCCTTAGTTCTGTCCATGTGTCCTCTACAGTGATTCCTGAAAACCCTTCTCCCCATTGTCCCCTCCCCCTGGCTATTGTTAGACTGTTCTTAATTTCAATGTCTCTGGTTATGTTTTGCTTGCTTTCTAAGTGAAGTAAGCCAGGCTGTGAGGGACAAATACCATATGATCTCGCCTTTAACTGGAACATGTCACTTTTTTAATTCAAGAAAGCAAATAAGAGAAACAGTAGACTTGATGTAATGAAAATCATAGTTTTAATTAAAATACTAGCTTACCATCAGGTTTTCCCAGGAAGACAGTAGCTAAAAAAACAAGCTGCCTCCAGGACCTTACTCCAGCTTCCCTCCCAACAAGTAAACATATGTAGAGTTTTATTATTGTGTTTTAAAATATCACACCTGATGCCTTGCCCCATACAAAAAAAATCTGAATGACTTTACTTCCAATCTGCAAGATAAAAGAAGCACTGTATATAGCAGGAACATGAGAGGCAATGATAAGAAAAATATTGTAGAAAATGTATTCTCTTTAGGAGTAAATGTTAACTTTCCTCTGTATGGGTGGATTTAAATGTTAAAAGCTAAAGAAGGAAGTGGCTCTCTAAGGAGCAAAGGGTATATATTCCCATTTTTTTAATACTCAATATTCTGTGACTCAGCTATAGGTGAGTTGCTGTTCAGACTAATTTTATCATCTAGAGTAATTTAAAAAGCTTGATTAAATGCAAACAAAAAGTAAATGATGACATCAGAGAGCAAGGCAGCCAAGACTTACAGGGCCCAGCTGCTGGAGAGCAAGAATGGCATTACGACGAGCTTGGATTTACTACCATGTTTTCCCTCAGCGGATGTGCTGGTTAACTGACAGTGGAAGGGAGGTCAAACAGGAATGGTGACATGGAACAGGCAGCACTCTCACTGACCCGAAGAGCTAAATCTGTGCTCAGGGCATGCAGAGCAGCTAGGACCAGAGAGACCAATATCTGGAAGGAAAAGGAACTACAGAGAATTGAGCCCTATGTCCTGAGCGTGATTATCTCTTGATGTATTTACTAATTTCTAAGCTCCTTGTGCTTTGGTCATAAGTCCAAGACACCAAACAGAAGGCAACTGGGAAGAAGCTAAAACACTAAGCAGAGATCGGAAGTCTCAAAGTCCTACGGAAGTGCACATTAGAATTTAGGGGCTGTCAAGGAGGAGGGGATTGGTAAAAACAAAGACTAAGTTTTCTGTTAAGAGCCCTGAAAGATCTGCCTTGTGAATAAGGAGCAATACGGAAATAAACCAGTAGTCAAAACAGCTGAAACCAAGGTGCTGTGACTAAGGAGCTTCACTGACGAAGGGCCCAGCTGCTACACTGCACCACGTTCATGCGGCCTGCACACCTTTCAGCCGATGGCTTAGCACTGCAGGGAAACTGATGCAGGTTCATTTCTGGTAGCTATGGAACTCCTCTGACACAAGTACTGGACCTTGACTCAAATGCTCACCAACGGTCTTGCTGAACCTTCCTTAGTCTGTAGGGTACGCTCTCTCCTTTACCAAGGGTCTGACTCTCACGTTGCGGTCTGACATCTCTCTTAGGCTCCCCAGGTCCCTTGCCCATTTTGTCTCACAGGCATTTCCACGATAAATCCTTGCATGATTATTCCCACCTTGGTGTCTGTGACTTGGAGACACCCAGCAGAGAGACTGAAGACTATTAGCAAGCAGTCACTAGCTAAGTATGAGAGACAGAGAACTGCTCGGCTCTGTCAGGTTGTGGTAGCTAACACAGAGCCCCTCATCACCTGTGTTGGGAGGACAGACACAGCAGAACGGCACACTAAAGACTTGTTGGAGTTGCACCATTCCAAAGAGGTTTCAAAACTCAGCCACAGTAGTCCTGTTAGGCGAAGGTTGTGGCCCTGGTGGATCAAGCTTGAGATCCTAAAACATAAAATAGAGATATGTGGATGGATTCTTCTGAGAATGTGGACTCTGCAACTCCCCCTGAATCTTCTAGGCTTGTAGAAGTAGTTCATCCTTCTTTTCCTTGCAAGAGCTATCACTTCTAATGTGCTAGAAGATGCTGCAGAAGCTTCCCTGTGAGGCACTGGGGGGTCCTGAGGGCTTAGTCCAACTTCCTCTCATGATTTCTAGGCTGATAAGTAGGGTTTAATTCTGGCATATTCTGTCAGGAATGTACTAGGCCTCAGAAGAAAAGAAAGCATTAGATAGGTAGGTAAATAAATAGATATAGATGATAGATAGATAGATAGTTAGATAGATAGGCAAGAATATAACAGTGAGTCCTGTGAGTACTCCTGGGATTGAATTCTGATGGTGCTTGATAAAGAGAGACAGAATATAAAACTAAATAAGCAAGAATTGTTTACTTAGGTGAACTTTCTTGGGACATGGGATCTAGGGCCCTAGCTCAGATCCCTGAGGATGGGGCAAAGTCACTGCTGGGCTCTTAAAAGTCAGGAAAGCATGATGGCAAACTCTCAGCAAAATGGAAAACCCTGAATTGTCCTGTCAGATAGTGTAGGAAGAAAAACAGAAGTTGAGACAAATGGGAATGCTGGAATGAATATCTTATGCAAAACTGGAAACCCATCTGAGGATTTTGTTCCATGAAAGGGCGCAGAGGTCAACACGTTCAGCAAGGCCATCAGCCATGCGCTGGTATGAGGGAAACAGAATCACTAAGAAATTTGGTGGTTCTCCTCTGCAAGTTAGAAAGACAGGAGGAGAGGCAGTCACAGGACTGGGCTCATTAACATCCATAGGGATGATGTTGGGGCTCCCTCCTCCCAATAATAGAGACGAGGTGGCAGGGCTTAACTACACCAGCTGGGAGGATGCAATTACCACGATGACCAAAGAGGTCTGAAAATGAGCTGAGGAGGAGCCAAGCAGGGTTGACCCAAAGGGAGCTGTATGAATGACTAATAAAGTATGGTGTCCCTATGAGAAAAAGGGCAGCCAGCAAAGGCTTTGCTCAAAATCAATAGTAGCAAAAGACCAAGAATGGAACGATAGGAAGTTGAAGAAAATTGCCTGAATAAAATATCACAACTCTTTGCTTGGTTATCAGGTCTGGGACAATTTTCATATTTGGAGCCCATTGACTGGGATCTAGGGGTCCATCCCTAGGAGAAAAGATCGTCTAATATCATGGGAAGGAAGTATATATACTGTGGCAATTCCCTTAGACCTTCCCAAAAGGAAAAGGGAAGGTTCCTTTCCCTTCAGGTGTTAGCCACTCCGGTGACTGTACATCTGAAGAAGGGTGAATCATCAGACATTTCAAGAACTATGGAACATTAAACACTAGTTAGTTTACTGTCTTCAACACTGTGCAGACCCAGAATCCAGCCATTGCCCTGAGAAGAAAATCAGCCACATGATTGCTGCATTCCAACTCTAAGTCTCTCCATTTAGTCCCGTCAGTGTTAATTTCCTCGGCAGCTTCTGATACCGACAAACCCATCATCATTTTATCTGTCTTTCCCAGTTGTTCTTAACCAGAGTCCAGCTCTACCACAAGTTACTCCATCCCATTTAAGATAAAGTCTCATCCAGCATTTTACCATCTTCTAGAATAATGTAATTCTTCTAATGCCTTTTTCAACAAAAAATTACTTAATTTTGTTAGTAATTACTAACATTTAATAATTACTTAATTATTACTTAATGGCTAGTATAGCACAGTATAAGTTCAGAACCAGGAAAAATCCTAAAAATCTACCATTAGAAAAAGAAGGAAGTATTTTCCATTTGTGGATATCATATTACAAACCCCGTGGGGCTCTTTATTCTCCAGGCAATACTCTCATCTCCTCCTCTCTCATCTCCAATAATTACAACCTAACACCTATAATTTTTTAAGACTATCAAGTTTCATCCTATTATGTCTATTATCAACGTGCACATCAGTCACAAGAAGCCCTCGACTCCTAGGTTATCACCCATCATGTGGACCCCAAACCCATGTTCTGTTGATCTTCTAGCCTAGCCTCATCTCCCGTCATCCTCCAACTTCTGAAATTCAACTACACCCTCTGAACTAAAGGTTCAGTAACCAGAAAAATACCCTGTATCTTCAAATACAGTAAATCTTCACTTAAAGTTGTCAATAGGTTGGTTCTTGGAACTGCAGCAAAATGGTGTATAGAAAAATCAATTTTGCCATAGTCTAATTGATTTAAAGAAGAGTTAAATTCCTCCAGCATTTCATCGACTTTATAATAAAATGAGATTACATGAAAAGACATTGTATTCGAGGACCTTCTCTATGTCGGTGAAGTTTCCATTCACCTTTTCACTCCAACCGTTGAATGCCTCTTCCTTGTGGATGCAGATCCCATCCAGACCTCTAACAATAGCTAGTTTCTGTCCCACAGTCCTAGCACCCCTGGGTGTGGAGGCTGGTGGGGCCTCTTCAAAGGATAATTCTTGTCTGTTCTCCCTCTCTCTTCCCCAAACCCACCCAGATGAGAATTCTGCAACATCAGCACAAGCAACTTGATCCCCTCCTTACTCCAGTGATCTCCGTTCTCTCCAGTTGCCGACCAATTGCTCTGCTCTTACCTAGATATAAGAGCTTATGTGTGAGGCACGCCACATCACTTCGTTCTAAAATGTACATACACACATATGCACAGATGCACACTGACACTCCATGATCTTTTATCCTTACTTATTTGTGGTATCCCCATTTGACATAGTATCTATTTAAATTTTTGTTTATTCTGTCTTCCTACCCTAGAATGTACCTTCTATGAGAAAAGAATTTTTCTCTATTGTGTTTCCTGTTATATCTCCAGTATTGAGAACCAGAACTAACACATTGTAGGCACTCTAGAAAATCTAATTATTAGTTGAAAGAATTAACAGATCCATAGGGCTATAAAGCCATTTTGAGTGTATCCAAAGAGAGTTACCCCACTGCAAGCCTAGTGGGATTTTCAGTGAATAGATGAATTTGATATAATGAACAGATTGAAATTAAAAAATAAATGTTTCTCAGAACATATTTTCCTAGTGAAGCCTTTTGAGAGGGGGTGCACGCTCTGTTTTTTTAATCAGGGCATCTCATAGACAAGCTGGCAATTTGCAGCTCTCCAATTCTAGCTATAAACGAATGTTGTCTGTTCAGTTTTCATGTGTGTGTCCTTACTGATAAGCTTTCTTAACCTGTAAATGTTAAGGTACTCTTCATTTGTTCAGCAGCTATTAATTTGCCAGGCACTGTGCTAGTTTGGGGGATGTAGGGTTCCTGCTCTCGGGGAACTTACCGCTGCAGTCTCTCCAGTGTGTGACAGCGCCTTCACCCACAGCCTCAGCAATGTCACGTGAAGTTCTGTAGTCATTTGCGGAAATCCTGATCCATATATCATTGACCTGAGCTCCTTTGGGTCTAGTCCAAAATAAACACGGAAAAACAGTCAGTGACCTGATGACCCGAATCTTATTTCCCATAATGTGTTTAACCTTTGTAGTATGATCAGAGGGTCTCCATTGCCTGACTGTGTGTGTAAGAAAAAGTTAATAATCCTAATTCAATGCAAATATGATGAGGATAACATAATAGTTAATAAAGTGTTTTGAAAACTTAAGGTACTATTTACATTATTATCTCAATTGGGAGAGGACACTGTGTGATGTAAAAAAGACATCGCTCCGGAAGGAGACAGACCGGGGGCCAAATCCCAGCTCCGGGACTGAGCAAACGATGGAAACAATGCTTTTTAAGGTATAAAGTTAATGTGGGAATTAGAATTGACATGTTTAAAAAGCCTCGCACCTAACACAGGGTCAGCAAACACAGCAAATGCCAGTGTCAACTCTTTTTATTTAGTATAATATTTTGGCACCTAACCATTAGAACCTCTATTCCCCTCTGGTTTTGTATGTACCTCAATTTTTAAATCCATAGAATGGGAAAAAAATATTGTACTGGGCTCTTTCAAAAGGCTTTCTCAGAAGCATTGCATTATTAATACACTGTAATTCCTAGGCAAAAGTCACTTCTATCCCATCCTTGAAGGCAGCGTTTTGATGTTTTTTATTAGATTTCTGCATGGTGAATTCTAAGAGACAGAGAAATCACATCTAGGAAAAGCTCCTCAGGGCAGGACACCGAAGGAAAAAAAGAAAAATGAGGTAATACAAACTGTAAAGTAAACCAGGCAGAGAGCCAACGATATTCACGCAAAGGGAGACTGGAGACAATCAGCTCTCATGTACTCTCAGCTTCCAGCTCCTTTCCAAAGGCAGGAGACAAAGAACACTCTTCTCTGGCAATGTTGAAAAGGCAAAGCCAAACAAACCCCCTCACTTCCACTGTCCTCAGAGGACATGCCTTCGCACTTCACTGTTGGCCCCAGATCACTGCCTCTACTGACTTCCTGTAGTCACACAGTGGAGGTGTTCACAGTTTGTGGCAACGTCCGTTCTGCTCTTCATTAATCTAGTGACGAGGTTATTCTCTTAAGCAAATGAAAGTAGGATAATGAAATTTTCAAGTCGTTTTATCACAGTTGGTTTGTATAGGCTTTGTGCCTTCACTTGAAGTTCCCAGAACTAGGAGGATTCTCTTTCTCTCTTTTCACAAGTACTTTTGGTCTTTTGAAATGAAGAAAGTAAACTTTATATTATAACAGTTAGAGATTAGCTGATGTTTTGGCACGCTCTGAACCTGCGTTACAACATGTTTGCATTCTGCATTTTCACTAGCGGTTCTTTACACATTTTGAAGGCCTGGAACCAATAATATGTTCCTAAATCTATCATTTAATGCTTAAGAAACAAAGTAACCTACGTTATAAACCAATACTCCATGAACCAACTGACAAACTCAGTTGTATCACCTACTCGAGAATTGTATTGATTTTATGGCACTTCACTTTAAAAGCAATGTATGAGGCTTTAGGCCACATTTTGATAATTCAGCCCCCAGAAACCTAACATTGTTTTACTCTCTGAGCTACCTGAACCTTCAAGAATATGACAAAGAGTCACATTATTCTATATCACATGGTTAAAATGTAAGTTATTATTGTAAAACTAAAATTCTAGTGCTGTTCTTATGAGTTATATGATTACCATGCAACACTTCCACAAATAGGATCAGGAACGTCGCTGACAGACAGATAGATGGTAGATGATACATAGAGAGGTAATAGAGCAGGTGCAGAGTGGGCGTTTTGCACAGTTTTGACAATCCAATATGGAGTCACTGTCAGCCAAGGCGGTTACGTAAAGGTATACGTCAATACTGAGGTGATGGGTGTAACGAGAACACCCTTAGGGGGGTCTGGGATGCTCAGAATCACACGTCTTCACATTTGGATAAGGACTCCATCTGGACACCAGTGTGAACGGGACCACCCAAAGCTGGAGGTTGCTGTGCCATGGGTCACGCTCGGAGCCCTGCTGGACTTCCATTCCACCGGATGGGTACTGCTACTGTAGCCGCCAGGTTTGAGACTGACGCCCGCCTCTTCACCTGCAGACACTGCCAGTGGCAGGACTTCCCACCAGACCCTTGCTCTGCCCGCTTCTGGCATGTAAGCTTCCCGTCTCTGTGGGTAACCTGTGAGTGACTAGGGAGGTCTCCCCTAATAAACCTGGCATTATGGAAAGACACAAGCGTGTGTGAGTAACTCCTTTGGGGGGTGCTCTGCTGCTCATGGCAAATAGATACATAGGTAGGAAGATAGATCGATAGATGATAGAGAGACAGGTAGATAGAAATATTTTTGATATTGCAAAAAGATGACCATTCCCTGCTCAAGGTGAGCAGTTTACTACCACAAAAATTGGGAACTTTTGATTCCTGGTGCATGGCATTTGATATACTTCAATAGATAAATTAGATACTTAAATTTGGTTTTGTTCTTTGCCTGGTTATTTTAGGGGTGTGTCTAGACACCAGTCATTGGCAGCCAGCCAGATGTTTGCTTGTTTTTTTAGATTGTTTCAGATTTAAACAGATTTCTTCTCTCATCCATCCCTTGCCCTGTCTTTGGGGTCCAGTGACCTTTGAGCCAATTGATCCGTCCTCCAGAGTCATGGCTTTCTTTATCTAGTTATCATATTTAAAATCTTAGGGGCAAGATACAGTTTTCTAAAAAGTGGTACTCATGAAACGTTTTCTCACTAGAGCAGAAGGAGGGCTGCTATTTTTCTACCAAGTTTGGAGACTTTTCCTCTGCTGCTTTCAGAAAGAAAGGTGAAGGATCTCAGGGTTTCCTTTGTCTGGGTGTGATCACTCACATATTGCGAATGGCCTGAGGCCGCATACATTTCAGGGAGCTCTCCAGCCTTTTCTCCAACTAATTCCTTCCAGAGCCTCTGCTCAAGTGTGACTCATCACTTTACAAAGCCGCCGCCTCCCTGCACTTCTCCTGCCAAATGTGGAGGGCACGTCTTTCCCACTGGATTCCTGCCATTTCTTTCATACATTTGACGTAATCCTCTTTCCCATTGTTTTTGTGCTCAGGCTGTGCAAAATTGCAGGCAAAAAAGTAGAACAGGATCTTCAAAACCTGGAAGACAATGCTGATGTTTCTTCCATTATCCTGGGGTGTTCTTTGGCAATGAAAATCTCCACTAGTTTGATTAGGGAGTTTTAGTTTAGTTCTGTTTCTTTAGTGTTTGCTTTGGTGGAAAAGTGGGGTGTTGTGTGACTTCACATGATTCAGAAAAGGAGGAGAAATTTGAGGAGACATTAAAAAGATAACATATGCTGAAAAAGTCAAGGGTATTTTTAATTTTTATTTTAACAGTACAGAGGTCTTTTTTTTTTTATACCTATATTGCCATGAATTTACAGGGGATGGGTTCCAGCAGCTCAGGCCCCTTTCCATTGATTCTCACAAAGTCTGCTTCTCTGGCTGGAGCAGGCTGATGCTTCAATTGAACCCAGGGTCTTTTCTCTTTGGCATCTCTCTTTCTCTGATAATTTTCATTCACACCTTTCAAGAAGCTACCTCGGCTCTTAGAGTGCTCAATATGCTCGGATGTACATTAATTCTCTGGGCAAGAATCTGCCCTTAACTTGTCTGTTTACAGCAAAATGAGCAAAATGCCCATTGCATGCTGGGTGACGTTGGAGACTCTTCCACTTTTGCCGCAGTGGCACTTGTGGGGCTTCCCTTTCTGGACCATGCCCGTGTCCTCAATGTCTACAGTATCGCCTCCTTGACGATTTCCACATACGCGGCCAAAGGAACAACTTGATGTTTTCTAAAAGGCCTAGAGAACAGATAGCGGTGCCTCTCCCCTCTTTTCCTTCATGTTAGTCCTTTGGGTGAATTACTGGAAGGTGGTGGTTACTGTTCCGGTGGAAAAGAAGAAAATTTTAAAATTAAAAAATTGAATATTTTAAGTCAAATTAACCATCTGAGCAGACAATAGGCCTTATTAGGGGTTTCATGGCAACAGAAATATTCGCCACATTCACCTGTGCCTCAACTTTAATCCCTTAATTATCCCCCCTCTTCTCAGTAGCGTCAGCCTTGCCCTTCCACCCAGCAACTTTCCCTTACCCCGTACACTGACTCAGGTCTCGCCCATCGCAGGAATCAACACTTCAACTTTGCCTCCAATCTAGCACCTTCTCCCTCCTAACTTTTTCATAATACTTCAATTTCTAGAACAAGCAGTCTATACAAACTATCTCTGCTTTGTACTATTTAGTTCTTTCCCTTATTGATTACAAAACCTCCATCCCTACATTATTGCTGTTCCAAAGTGAGCTTCTCTGTGGCTAATTCCATGTTATTAGTACTCTGGGATAAAGGTGACTGAAAAGTCAATTCAAGCTGGGTTAAAACAAAATTATTTGTATTATGGTGGTTATTGTTATGACTCAGCTCATTTACCTAAAAAAGTGCGTAGGGATAACATCAGGCTCGGCTGAACCAGCAATTACCGTCACATCTCTGGCTCTGCCTGCTTCCAGTTAAGCTTTCCTTGTCGGCCCCGCTCAGGCTTTATGGTGGTAAAAAAATGACAAAGATCTCTAGACTCACATTCTCTCTGCTCTAAATCTAGCAAGAAAAAAAATCTTGTTTGATCATATATCCCATATAACTTTCAGGCTTAACTTTGGTGGACTCAGAATAAGCTACATATCCACTGCTGAGTCAAACAGTTGAACGGGCGGCAACATTCTGATGGATTAAGGCTTGTGTCGTATGTATCAACTTTGGAATCAAACATGGCTTTGAATTTCAGCTGTAACAGTGTTTATTAGCAGTAAAAACTATAACCACGCTTTATAGCTAACATCTTTTTCCTTATAACAGCCATATAAAGTGACATGTTAGACATTATGAAGATGATAGATGTTCGAAGAATTTAAGTAATTGGCCCAACTCCAAAAAGTAACAAGAACGGTCTAAGATCTGACCTCAAGTTTGTTTAGTTTCAAAATTGTGCTCTTCCCACTGCATAGGCTGAGATACTACGCCTAAAGCACTCGTCATAGAGCCGGCACATGCTTAACTAATGTTAATTTCTTTTCTTTTCTCTGCAAATGCAATTCTGATCATGTCATTTTGTCTTAAAGTGCCCTCCATGACCTGGCCCCTTCCTACTTTAATGGTTTCATTTCTAACCTTTTTTTGCCAGGTAATTCTGAATCATTTGTTCTTTCTTTCAACATATTAGGTTTCCCTATTTGTCTGAAATATTCAATATAAAATGTATTCATTTCTGTTTGGCTTCCTAAGCCCATGGTAAATTATTCATTTTTCAGTCTGGCCTCAAGCATTTACTTTCTTCTGTGTTCCCCTGTAGTTCATGCATACCCTTATTATGGACATTATTATACTGTAGTAGTTGCTACATGTTCTCCCATCACGCTGTGAAATCTTAAAGTCAATCTATAGATCGGCTCATTTTCTTTTCATGGCATGGTGACACAGTGCAGGTGCTGTACAAATGTTTATTGGATGAATGTACATACAAAGAAATGAATTCCTTTTTCCCAAATTAGCTTATAGTCCCTTTCTCAGCATAAACTTTGTCAGACACAAGAAAAACTATTCTTGATGCCCCCTTTTCCTTCCATCCAGTTGATGGTGATATAACTTTCTTAAAGAATCTTCATTTTTGTGCTCATTCCTCTATTTCTATCGCTGGAGCTACTGCCCTAGTCTGGATCTTCGCCATTGCCTGGATTATTGAAAGAGTCTCCCTTCCTTCTATATGGGTTTTGCTAGGCACAATGTACTACATGGCTGCAAGAATATTACTAAAATGAACAAGAGATCCTTCTACGAGTTTCTATTCTCTTGAGCACAAACTCCAGACTTCTAAAATGACAAAGCTTTTCAAAACTGCCTTCATCTATCTCTTTGGTGCTTTTCTCTTTGTTATTTCCACATTCACATCTTCTATTCCAGCCATATTATTGAGTAAAACAATTAACACCATCGCGCATGCACCTATCACTTCAGGTCTATTCACTTTGCTGGTGCTGCTGCCTTTATCTGGAGCACTCCTTCACTTTGGTCACTTTGCAAGGACAAGTTCATAATCATCATAATCACCACTTTATCTATGAACATTTGCCAGATACCCCTACACATAACTGCTTCTTTCCTTTTCCCCAGAGGTAATACTTTTATTTTAAAAACCCCAAACCTTTAATACAATTCTTGTGCTTATTTATTCTACCTTTCCCACCTAATAGTAAACCTCTTGGTAGCAGGGCCTCTGTCTTATTCATCTCTTGTTTCCTGGCACCTAGCCCACTGCTCAGAATATGAATATTTGGTGGTTGGACTGAAAAAAAAAAAACGAAAAGATAAAAATACAGAAATAATTAAGTTTCCTTTCAATGCTTCTGAGATGCAAATCCCTAGAGAGGAAAATCTCTGAAAGAAGAAAGGAGGAAAGGCTCTTGTCTACATAAAAATTGTTTTTACAACAATAACATCTATTCCAATATCGTGAAGTATATATGTACATATATTATTTGGTCTTGAGTCCTCCTACAAGGATTCAGTTCTACCAAGAATAGTCTATCCCTTTGCTGGCTTAAAAAGCCATTGACAATTACAAGGAAATAAAATCTAAGAAGTTTAAGTTCTTATTCTGTGTGCTAGCAAAAAATAAATTTGAATAAATAAATTATTTTTGTTAACTATATATTTTTCTCCGATAGTTGTCCTGATTGTCAATGAAAAACAAGTACAAACTTATCAAAATATTTTCCATCTTAAAGTTGATGCTAGTTATTTTACTATTTCTTCTATTTATATTTTGTTTCTACATCTAGTAGGTGCTCATTAAATGAACCTCCTTGTCTTTCTTAGCTTTTCTTCTCTCTTCTAAGTTTTCTAGACAAGTAGTTTAACCAATACTTCCAGTTTCTGCCCACCAAGTATCTTAATTCTCCACTATCATAACATTTACTGCCTTATTCCACTGAAATTGTACCAGCAAAGTAATCAAAAACCTTTAGCAGTACAGGCCTGGCTGGTGTAGCTCAGTGGATTGAGTGCGGACTAGGAACCAGAGGGTCCCGGTTCGATTCCCAGTCGGGGCACATGCCTGGGTTGCGGGCCAGGTCCCCAGTGAGGGCCATGTGAGAGGCAACCATACATTGCTGTTTCTCCCCCTCTCTTTCTCCCTCCCATCTTCTCTCTCTAAAAATAAATAAATAAAATCTTTAAAAAAAAAAAAAAACCTTTAGCAGTATTTACGGAAAAATCATTATTGTGGAAGATTTATGAAATTCTTGCTAATGATCCTGGAGTAAACAGTTACATGGCTTTTTTTCATTCTTTCCAAAATCTCTTTCTTTTTGTGTTTAACAACACAAAATTTATTTTCTAGAAAATCTTTGCTCTTTTAGCACCAATGGTGCTACTTTCTTGGCTGCCCTGACCAGCAGGTCAGTCAACGGGGGTAGACCTGTTAGTGAAGGAGTGAGAGGGACAGGAGGCACGAAGAATGGCAGCAAGACAGGATTCTGATCAAGCTGCAAATTTTATTTGAGGATCGCGGGTATATGTACTGGTTGGCTGAGGGGCGTTGCTGGAGAAGCTCGGTGGAGTTGTGGGTCTTACTGATTGGCTAGGCTTTGCTGATGGGCGTTCTTTGATGGGAGGTCCCTTCAGCCCACGTGATCTAGGTCTGGGTCTGAGGAAACCCCTACTGATTGTTGCATCAGCCTAAGGTGGCGACGTGCTCTTAAGATAGCGGCCATCCTTTGGTTCCCAACACTTAGCTGACAAAAGACTCTCTGCTATTGTTAATTGGGGGGATGCCTGTGAGGACTGACGCTCCTCCTCCTAGCCTGAAAAATTTAATTTCACTATTGACGCTAAGCCCAGAGTTCCGAGTGCCAGATAGTCAAAAGAAAGTTAGGTTCTGTTGGATTGTTTCACAAGGAAGTAGAGCTCTCTACTCGGATACTGAGCTCTAGAATGTCAAAAGGTCACCCAGATATTTGGTAGCGGAGAACCACAGTACTAAACAGAATCTTTATTCTTTTTTTTCTGCTTCGTTTTCTCTGGTAGCCTTTTCTGTTGTTGAATAAGAGTGCATAAGGAAACCATATAAACTTATTGTGTCTCATTTGAAAACTGGACTTAATATATATTCAATAAATTAAATGATAGTTTATGTTACATTATTTTTTAAAATATAATGCTCTTTAGAAGCAAATTTAAGTCACTTTCATATATTTCTAAATGTATTTTAAAGAAAAACCCTCTGAGACAGGACATATATATTATGTATATCTAAACATATATAAATGCATAGAATATTATTTATGGTCCTATAGTAGCCATCAAAATACATATTTAAAAACTAAGTTTTTTGAATTATTCTTTGAAATGATCAAAAGATATGTGATATCTATGTTACATACTATGTATCTGTACACAACATATACACAAATATCTATGTATGAAAAATGATCTTAGGATTGTTTTTAAAATATAACTTCCAAAATATATTAAATATTATAGCTATAAAAATGTTAAGTATGCATAAACAATTCAAAATAGAATATCAAAAATACTTATCTCAGGAACACTTCTAATCATTTCTAGTTTAGTGTTGCCCAATTCAGTTTGATTTTTGTTCAAATAAAATCTTAAAACTTAAAAACAGAAATACATATCTTTTGTTCAAATTGCTAATATAGTCAATTCAAATTTCTAAATTTCAAATGTAATATTTCTTATCCCCTGTTATTCTCACTACTGAATCATTGGGAAAATATCATAAAATATTTTGTTAGACGATTTCATGTTCTCTAAACTAAAAGGTCAGTTAAATTGAATTTAAACATTTTGAAACCTCATTTATGTTAAACTGATTTACTACTGATGCTTTATTCTTATCTTGCAAATCTCCTTCAACAAAGCAAATCCTTTGGTTTAAACTAGATAGTTGTAAATGCAGCTGTCAGATTCTTTTAAAAGTCTTTCCAAACATAGTTAATTGTAATTTTACTTTTAGGTAGTTTGGCTTCAAATGCTAACAAAAGAGACTGCTTTACTTACACTGGAAGCTATTAGCTTAAAACTCTACTTATTAACCTGAGTACAAATAAGTAATTGTGTGTTCAATTTTACATGCTCAAAGAAAAAGCAGAGGCAGGAAGAATTATCAACATGAAATTAGAGCCAAATTTCACATCGAAACATTGCTAGTTTCCTGTGAAAATCCACTTCTAAAATGAATGTAACAACAGCACATGAATCCACACATTAATATGAATATTCACTGACAGGGCACATTCCCAATTTAGTTTTAAAGGAACCATGGGGAACACTTTATAGGCTCATGAGTAAACGCAATAGATAGGGCCGTTCATTATTTAGGAGCAGGTAGGACATAATCTGAAATTGCAGAGTTTTCATGATTTCAGCAAAGACAAAGTATGCCCTATGTATATTTCATGGTAACTTGGAGTTGAGCCAAAGTACACAGCACTGGAGTTCTGAGGGTTAAATCATCATATACTATCAACCTGAACAACACAGTGATTCAAGTCATTTGCCCCGAAAGCAATTTAGAAAGAAACTCAAGTCGAGCTGCCCAGAACAAGTCTATCACTGTTTATAGAAAAGTAAAAATGTTGGAATTTAGCTTTTCAGAGGAACTCTGAAGTATACATGAAAACAAATGTAATGTCTAATTATTAAAATTAAGTTTCTTTAGATTCATAGAGAGCAGGATGACAGCTATGGGGGTGGGGGGGGTAAGGCAGTGGAGGGATAGAACAAAAAGGAAAAAGAACTCATGGACATGGACAACGGGCTGGTGATTGTGGGGGAGGGGGGTACGAGGGGGCTAAATGGAAATGGAAAAGTACAATAAAAATAAATAAATAAACATAAAACAGTTTCTTTAATAATAGGTCATTTAGGTCTTTTAGAGGAAGGTTTTCTGCCCTATATTTAAAACACTTATTTCTAACTTAGTAAAAAGCAACATAAAAGCCATCCAAGTTAGTCAATCCTTAACTCCAAAATAAGCTGAAGGCTGAAAACAGAATTTTTTTATTTTTAAAATACTTTATAAATTCAAATTCATATTTAAATAGAATTCAGTCTTGCTCAGAAAGCCTGAGAAGTCTTGGCTTAATAACTATTTTCTTAAGTCAGCTAACGGGAGGGACTGGAACGTGCTACACATGGCTGATGGTGATCAAGTAAATGCACCTATTAAAACACACGTACCTGTAATTGTGAGGGATCTTGTTATTCATCACTGAAAACCCTTTTTTAACAACTACACTTGGTTCCCCACAACCATTCATGCTAACAAACATTCAAACCAAAAGTGGACAAATATTTCCATCCTGTATTAAGCGATATTTTAAAGGCCTGGGCCTGATAATGAAGTGAAAAACATTTACTGGCATACCAAGGTGGTATAAAAATAGCAATAACCTTTGACAACAAAAAGCTTAGTCAACTCATAGCAACAGTCATTTTCTGCATTAAAGATGAAATGAACATTACCTTAAAAATCATTAGAAGACGTTGCATACTAAAATGATATTTACCACAAAATTTGCACAATAAAAAGCATTTCTGGTGAACATTTGACCTTTACAAAATGCATAATGGCATAACATTGGAAACTTAAGGCATATTAAAATATTCAACTCTGTAAATCCTGAAACTGTACTTCTGAAGACGCAAGATGTTCCAAATATTTGTTGAAATCAGTTAAAATTTATGTTATTTACCTAGTTTAATCAGCCACTGGTTGTTATCCATTTCAATTTATCTTATTCCTTTGAAGTAAAAAAAAAACAAAACAAAAAAAACAGCATTGTAATAAACATCTGAGATGATCACACAACTTACATCAGTCCCTTCCAAACCACCCACTAGTCCACAGGGCTCTAACTTAGGGCTTTGCCCTTTGATAAGTAACACGGTAATTATCACAGGCTTTTAAAGTGATAAATCACTCTGAGAATCAGTGAGAAAAGACTGTTTACTTTATAATGCTTAAACATCAAAACAGAGAAATGTGCTTCATTTATTTCAGTGTAGAATGCAACAGACCACACAGACCTAAAATGCCACAGGATTTGGGCTGCAAAGACATCCGTGTTTGGCTCCCACGCCTGTTGGCAATTATACTCTTAATATTGATACAATATTAGAAATCTTGTTAGATTTGCTAAAATACTGACTATATGTGTATAGAAATTGCTTAAAGCCTATTTCATGGCCCTTAAAAAATTAGGAAAGAAAATCAAAGGTAATTTACTGGAATATAATCAAGGTCTCTATATTTCAAAGACACAAGTATCACACTTGCCTTGGTTGATGACTAGCTGTGAAGATGGAAAAGTTGTTAAACTATTTAGCTGCCAGGTTCTTGAATTTAACTTCATTAAATATGTGATGTAAAGATCAATTAAAAATATATATTTAGTGTGTTGAGATTCTCATAAGAAATGGATTGTATGAAATGCTGTAGAAATCAATTATAAGAAATTTGTTAATGTATTAGGACAAAGATGTATTGACAGAAATGCTTTTAAAATAATAAAAAGACCCCCCAAAATAAAGCAGGCATTTCAACCAAATAGAATATATTTTTATAGAAATATAGAAGAAGACTTAGGGTCTTGATATTTGTTTCATGACCACATTTTTCTTTAATGGTAATTGTTGCAGGTAAAAAAAAAACATAAAAATTAACATCTGGACTCTGAAAACTAAAATATATGCATACTCATGGGTGAAAAGACTTGACATTAAGATGGCAGTTCCTCTCAAATTGATCTATAATTCACAATCCTATCAAAATCCCAACAAAATTTTCCTTTTATTTTTATTTCTTTTTTGCTGGGATTTGACAAACATTATAAAACTCATATGTAAATATAAAGAAAATAAAATAGCCAAAACAACTTGAAAAAGAACAAAATTTTCTTTTTCATACTACATGATTTCCAAACTTCCTAGGAAGCTACGATAATCTAAGACATGGTAAGCTAAGCACGGCACTGACATCACAGTAGACAAGTACGTCAGTGGAGCAGACCGGACTGTCCAGAAATGACCCACACTCTCGTAAACAAATGGTTTTGACAAAGTCACAAAAGCAATTGGATTTTTCAACAAATGAGCAACATTTGAAAATGCATATACAAGAAAATTAACTTACATTCATACCTACTACCATTTAAAAACTAACTCAAAATGGATCATAGACTTCAATGTAAAACCTAAAACTATAAAATTTCTATCAGAAAACCTAGGAGAAAAATTTTGTAATCTTGGGTTGTCAAAGATTACTTAGGACAGCAAAAAGCTTAATGCATATAAGAAAAACTGATCAGTGTCGCTTAAAATCAGGAACTTCTCTTTTGTGATCTAATGAAGCTGACACGGTGGGAAGTGAGATCAGCAATTTAAGTGAAAAGAGAAAGCCAGACTGTGACTCAGTGCTAGGAGAGCCACATAAAGGAACTTGCTGAATGTAAATGAATCTTGGCATGGGTAGTAAAACGGGAGACACAATTAATGCTCACTCTGAGTTAATTGAAACAAAACTGAATTTTATGGCTTATTATAATAAAAAATATATAAAATATTAAAGGGACCCCCTATCTTCTCCTTCTAGTTTTATACGTGGGGAGTGTTTTCCCACCACAAGTAGAATCTGGATGCCTCAGTGATGGAGCCAGACCATGGCTGCCCATTGTCATAAAAAGCTGCTGGATTTCAAACAAAACACACAGTTCAGAAGCATCCCTTCAAAATGAAGACTAGCACGTACTACAGACATTTAAACATTCATGTAGATCCACTTTTCCAACAGCAAACCGATTATCATTTTGTGTCTTCTTTCTTATAATATTCACCAAACACAATTTAACCATAACTTCAAAACAGTTTATAATTTGCAAACCTACTAATGCATTCCAGTAATCATTACAAAATTTCCTGCCAAGAGTATTACAGTCATCACAGGTACTTTCCTGCATGGACCATGTAAAGTGGTGGATGCCTAACCTAAGCTGAGCTAAGGGCCCTTTGTCACACAATTCCCATAACCTGGAGATAAAAATGGAGAGGCCTTAAAAGACTTGAGCTGCTAACAGCCCTGTTGCCCAACGTGAGAATAAGAATAGCGTCCAATGAGGCAGAGCCATGCATTGGAGGGAAAGCGTTATCAGCAGTTCTCTCCAGTTTCCCTTGTTATGAAGGCCTAGATGCCTTGATGTTTTTCTCAAAGTGAAGTTGCCAAAACTTTCTTGGATGCCAATAGCTTAAATTTTTCACTTAAGCTAGCTTGAGTTCTAATTTTTTTAAAAATTGCAAAATGTTTGTAAAATTAATAAGATACTATGAAAGAAAAAGGCATTAACATTCTTTCTCTGAGGTATTAAATTACCATATAGCTATAATAATTAAATAAGGATTGTAAAGGTGGGCTATAGAGACTGATTAATATGAGTATTCAAAGACCAAAATCATACCAAATATGTATCAATGAGGAAGAATAAATTCTTTAAAAAGTGCTACTGTGTCAAATGCCTCCTTAATTGATAAACAAGTATAATCAGATGTCTTCTTAACATTGGTACTAAAATACATTTCAGATGTATTAACATTTTTAAGTATAAAAAATGAAAATAAAAATACTAGAAGGAAATAGAGCTGAGTACTTAGTTAAAATGTGGCAATTCTTTTTAAGCATGAGGGCACAGCTAAAAACAAGAAAGAATGTTTGATCTGAATATGAAAATTTCAAATTCTAAGAGGGCCGGGGAAACTGGAAGAGATTAACCAAAGAACATACATGCATACATGCATGATCCATGGACACATACACCAATGTTGTGAAGGCTGGGGTTGGTGGGGGGACTGTATGGAGTGGGTAGAAGGCGGGAAAGATGGGGAATATCTGCAGCAGAGTCAACAACAAAAAGTTGATCTAAAATACAAACTTTTGCATGAAAATGTTGAAAAAATGATTGTATACATAAACTAAGACAAAGAGCAAATATCCTTGATGCTTTATTGAAAGAAAAAGACAAACATATACAGAAAGAAATGGGCTTACAGCATGAGGAGGCAACTTCACCAAAAAAAAAAAAAAGGAAACATATCTTCAGTAAACTCATGACAAAATAGCCAACTTCATTAGCAATAAAAGAAAACACTTTAAAGAGATATACGTAATTTTCAACTGTGAGATTGACAGAGGTGATTAAATACAGTATTGGTGAGGCCATAAATGTCCTTTTCTTAGAGATAAATTCACATTTTTTCCTGGAGCACAATTTGGTAACTTAAAACTTAAAATATATCTAAACTCTTTGACTCAGCTGCTCAACTTCTAGGAAGTTAATGGACAGAAATAATTGTGCAAGTCTCTAGGCATGGAGAAACTAAAAGATTCACCAAAAGCTTTTTTAAAAATACAAAATCAAAATATATAATAAGTGTTCAAATGCAGAGCATTTGTTAAATGAATTATGACAAAATCACTAAAGTAATTTAGATATATATTTATTGACATAGGAAGACATAAATTATATATTGTTAACTGAAAATGGAAATTTATAGAACAGTATACTCTTTTTTTCTTTTAGGAATATATATTTTTTATATATTATATATAAAATATGTGATATCCTAAGACATTTAAAGAAGCAAAAACCCTTTTTCAGGCAATAAGCTTCCTTGCAAATATTCAAGTTGTCCTCAGTTTCTGCTTACAGCACATGGTAACAGTTTTATTACTAATATTTTTACTACGAAGAAAACTGCACCTGTTCATTCCTCTTAATTCTGATGAATTAGCTGCTGACCTAAGTAAGAGATGTTAAGCTCTGTGTTAAAATTACGACTCTAGAGAACTGGCATATCTTGTATGTGAGAATGGCAAACCTTTTCTACATTATCCCATCAGCTCTGACAGCCTCTGTTAAGTCTCAGACTTAAGTCTTTCTAAGTCAGCTAAGAGGATTAAAATACAGAGACAGAAACAGTACCCAGCCCTAAGTTTAAAATATCAGGCAGGACCAAGAATCATTGGCTCATTCACAGCTGCTCATTGCTACCACTTACTTTTCCCAATCCGGAGGAAATAGAAGGGTGTAACTACACAAACAACAGCCACACCTCCCTTCTAAGGCTGCAACTAAACTCAATGAGCCAGATGGCTTAGAGAAAGTGGGGACAGGCAACGCTCCCATTCTTATTTTCCTCATCAACTTCCAAACTGTAAACCTCTCTGTTTACCTAGCTTCTCCTCTGTTAATACCCATAAGTGTCTGGACTTCCTTTTCCCTCACTCAAATTTCCATTCCATTACTTTTCTAAGACCCTGGATTTTATTGTCTTGAACTTTGAATTTGTGGGGGGAAAAAAAAAGCCCTATCTTTACTATCTTCACCAAACATTCCCTTTACTTTTTTGCCAACAGAACATTTTCTATGCCTAACCCAGCTGCAACAGAAGCAGATATGCACCACCAGACCCCTTTCGAAGAACGTACTGTCCAGCTGAAGGGCATGTGGTGAGCCACAGTCTACATCTGTCAGCTCCTTCCTGGTTGGCTGCAGCCGAAGAGCCCCCTAGTCTAAAGTCATCCTTTGAGGGGCCAGCTGGTAACTGAGTGAGGTAAGGGTATAAGGGAAAGCTGTTTTGACCCAAATCTGGTATACTATGATGGGCTGCATTCACTCAGGTGCTCCCTGGTCAATCTTACCAGTTGATAAGATTCTGTCAGCCTTACCTTGCAATTTAACTTCTTACTCTGCCAAATATGGCTTTCCCCAGCTTTTCTTCACATGTGTTAATTCCTAATAAATGACTTGTCTTTGAACTCCATCTCAGTGTCTTCTTCCAGAGATCCTCAGCCTGTGGTCATTGGTATTGGTAGTGGTCCAGCAAGCAGGCAATAAAATGGGATTTGGCAGCTGACATTAAGGATCCTGATGGCAGACAGAACACAGCCGCGTGCACAAGATGGCCATCCAATTGTTAGAATCGTCACTGGTGGTGAATTAGAAGGCTACCTGTCAAAGAGACAGCAAATCTGGTTAGAATACATATTCAAATATAAATATAAACATAAATGTATCCAGAGGCATAGAAAGGAAAAGACAAGAAAATCAGGAAGGACAAGAGAATGTTTTGATTGGCAGGGGTAACTGACCCTATTCGCTAGGAGAAGGAAGAGCTGCTGCCAGACAGTGTATGTAGGGAGGAATATGTGTGAAATCTAGATGATCTGTGTGGTACCTCTTCATATTTCTTTGCCCAGCCATGAATATAAGTGGACAAATACAGTGAACCTGACCTGAAGAAGCCATAGCAACAAGAAGCTCAGGCCCAGAGTTAAGTAAGGTCTAGGCATTGCCACTAGGTAAGCCATCAAGGACAAGCTGAGGGTGAAGAAAATGTAGAATGAGTAATGGATGAGTGAGACAATAAGTATTAATTGCAGCCCTAAGGTCAAATGTAGCAGCAGAGATTGTGGTTTGCTCCACTACCTCCCTTCTCTATATTTGTTCTTAGAAGAGTTACCCACTGGAATTCTGGGTGAGCTGCCCCCGTGAAATTATATGGAGATGTATATGACACCTTAGGACAGTCACATGGAGTCTCTCTATTTTCTCGGAGTGCAACTGTACCTCTGCATCAGGTATCAGTGTCTTGTGTCCGCACAAGGTAGAGATATTTATTAGTCAAAATTCAGGGGAGTTGCTTATTAACATAATTGCATTCAGAATAGAGAACTACATTTTGCAAGGTCAAAAAGTACTGTTGAGAGAAGGATAAGACTTCAGAACATTGGTAGATGCTTGAGTGTAATATTGTGTTCATACTTGTGGAAAATGCAGAAAGAAATGTAGGCCAGAAAAAAAGAGGGGATTTTTTTTTACTGGTTCATTTGAGTATAAACATTGAAGACAGTGGTCGGGTGGTATCTAAAAAGAAAGTTGCTTTGTGTAGTATATTACCTGCTTTCTTAAAATATCTACCTTGGAGACTGACATTAGCCTTCAAGGATTCTGAAATTAATTTCATCTTCCTTTTAATGGGACTCCATTTGAAGAGTGGACATAGGGTGCCTAGTTTTACTAAGGTTACCCCTGAGGAGTTACCATCCAAGATTTAGACATGCAGTTAAGTTCTCAGCTCTATCTCAGATTAAAATATTCATGCTAGGTTGAATCAAGAAATAAATTCTCGTGTTTATCAAGCTAGAGGAAAATAGTATAAATAACTGTGCTCAAATAGACCCAAGCTATTCTGGTTCCTGAAATGCACAGAAAATTGTTGTGGAGGTTTTGCTGCAGTCGAAGTTATAATTTCACAATGCCTAGGTCGGAATTAGTTGTTAGGGAGAGAAAACCAGACATATAACTTTATAAGGATTCACTAAAGTGAGGAAGAATGAAAGATTCCTCATTACATTACCATCTAGAAACTGCATTCCAGTCGAACAGCCACAGCCTCCCGAATTCCTGAGACATTATTTTTTTCTTCTAGAAAGAGGCAAGTTGATGGCAGATTTGCTGAAACATTTATCTTTCTCAACGGAGTGTCAGATTCTACTGGAGTTTTGACTTCTACTGAAGGGTTTGCAGTTATTCGAGCTTTGGAACATTCCGAATACTGTCTAACACAGGAGAAATATATGGGAGGTACAGTGCCAGGGTTGGGAGAACAATAATGAGCCAGAAAGAGAAATGAATCAGGGATGCAAGTCCTCAGCCAGCGATGCTCTTTTAGGTATTACCTAAAGGGACAGCTCTCCAAGTTTTCTTTATAATAAATCCCTGATTTTCTATGGAGGGTCAATATACTAAGTCTCAGACAATGAAAACTGCTCTGTTAAAATCAATCACAACAATCCCAGTTGCCTGTCCGATGCCCAGATTTCCAGCCAGTCTTGTAGCTGAGGTGGCCATGAGTCTCAATTATGGTCAATGAGATGTAAGGGGACATAAGGCAGGAAAGGAGCAGATGTAACCAGGTTTGTAGAATTACTAATAGAAAACTGAGAGAGTTCTGTTATGATACAGCTCCTGTTTATTGCACACTACAAAGTACCAAGTGTGAGTACTCAGATATCTGTAAATTTAAAAATCATTTAACAAGTTTTATCCATGAAGTAGGAAGTAAAAATCATATGCTGAGCATGATGGGGTGGAAAGAGGGTCACAGATCTGAGGAAAGTAGAAGATTTCAATATACTTCTTTCAAATTTCTTGCCCCATGTTGGTGCATGTTCAATTCATTCCATGTAGCACCAATTCCTCTGCATTTGCCTCTTGTGTATCTGGCCACTTGGAAGCCAGATCCCACTCCCGGCATTGAGGTGCCATGAAGAGGCACTGGTGTGAAGAGGTAGAGTCTCTGTGGGTCTGGTTAGGTCAGACTTGGGTGTCAAAGTTACTGGGTGGGGATGATGGCGACTGTGCCAGAGCTCACACCGCACCCCGAGAGGCTGCCACAGGTGGCAACATTAGTATATACAGCCAATAGGAAGACAGCTGAAGCTCTCTACTGAGCAAGTGGCTAGGACTCAAGGGATAATGGGTCAAAGCAAATCTGTGGAGATGGGAAAGCCAGACCTAAAACATTCTCTTGTTGAACTGAGCCATTCACTCAAGTCTGATACAACCATACAATGTCACTTAATGGTGTTAGAGACACAAGTAGACAGTACGGTCATCTACCTCCTGGTAAAATGAATAGTGGTCTCGTCCCACAAGAGTTGGAGTGGTATGGATGAAACAACATAATTCAAAGGAATAGTAATCAAGGGTAGATTTAGACAATCTCACAACTTCTTCCCAAATGTTAGGTAGAGGAGAAGGAAAGATAATACTTTGATTGCAGTTAAGAGAGCAATAAGAATAACAGGATAAATAATCTCAAGTACACTCAGTTTCCAAAGGGATGATCTAAGCACCAAGTTTTTATCCATTCTTTGGATTTCTTGGGGATCTCTCACTCATGTGACATGCTCCGAGTTCTGACATATTTATCTCTGAATGCTTCTGCTTCTCGGTAGCAGAGAAACTCTTTTACATGGAGAGAGAGAAGTTAAAGAAAAGACCTTCATGTATTAGGATGATGCTTTATAGTCACCCCTATGTCACTGCAGCATTATTTGCAATAGCCAAGATTTGGAAGCAGCCCAAGTGTCCATAAATAAATGAGTGGATAAAAAAGCTGTGGTACATTTGCACAGTGGAATACTACTCAGCCATAAAAAAGGAACTCTTACCCTTTTAGACAGCATGGATGGAACTGGAGAATATTATGCTAAGTGAAAGAAGCCAGTCAGAAAAAGACAAATACCATATAATTTCACTCAAATGTGGAATCTAATGAACCAAATGAACTAACAAGCGAAACAGAGACAGATTCACAGAAAGAGAGCAGGCTGACAGCTGTCAGGGAGGGAGGGTCCGGAGGGTGATGACAGAATTGAACAAAACAGAAGAGAAAAAGACTCATAGCTACAGATAATAGTGCTGTGGTTGCAGAGGAGGGTATAGGAGCAATAAATGGTGATGGACAGGGATTTGATTTGGGCTGAAGAACACACACTACAGTGTACAGATGATGTGTTGTGGAACTGTGTACCCGAAACCAGTATAATTTTCTTAACCAGTGTCATCCCCAATAAATTCAACAACAAGGGAAAATTTTTAAAAAATAAATTTTAAAAAAGACAAGAAAAGGCCTTCTCTCCAGTCCATACTCTTTTAAATAGTGTCATTTGAACATTTAAGCTAAATATATGGCACCTTTATTCTCCCTGGTAGACTGTCTCAAATGTAGTAGACGATCATTTATTTCTTCCCTAAATTGGGAGTAAAAACAGCTGCCTCGCTCAAGCAAGACCCGGTACAACAACGGATACTCTGAACGTGGCCAAGGTCTGATCCCAGTCACCGTCTCTTCTCTCCACCTCATTATTTCTCTTCACTCCTGCTCCACTGCTTCTACATGTGCAATTGACGTTTGAGTTACGACACAAAACTTATTTATTTCTATTAATTTCACCTTTCTAATGCAGATGAAGCATTCCCATTTCATGGATACCGTCATATTTACTATGCCACTCAGTCATGTGTC
This sequence comes from Micronycteris hirsuta, assembly GCA_004026765.1. Taxonomy (NCBI): domain Eukaryota; kingdom Metazoa; phylum Chordata; class Mammalia; order Chiroptera; family Phyllostomidae; genus Micronycteris; species Micronycteris hirsuta. The sequence continues at coordinate 81,548 of PVJI01001896.1, forward strand.
ATCTGCAAATCTTAACCTACACTCTGTTTTGGAGAAGAATTTACAAGAAGTCTGCCTAGAGGAAGTGAGATGCTCCAGATGACCTTTGAAAGTCCCTGCCAGGTTTATGTTTTGAATTTTCCATAACATTTCATTATGTAAAACAGACCCATCAGCTATGTTTACTCAGGCACATGGAGGAAGATTGAGACAATTACCTAAAAACCCTCTGTGACTTTTCAGTAAATGTTATTAAAGAAAAAGTGGGAAATGGGGCTTGAATTATCCAGGGTGTTTATTTCCATTGATCAAAGTCACAAAATAATTACCTCGTTTCATTTTGCTTGATTACTCATAAGTTCATGATGGATTTTAGCATAGGACACAAAAAGGAAAATATGGTGAAACTACAGTAAAACTGACAGATTAGAAAGCCGTCCATTAAGGCACTCTTATTTAAAGTGAAAGAACACTTCCATAAAGTCAGAATTGTTTAAAGTGTAAATTAGATTAGTGAGGATAAATAAAGAATACTGATCAAGAAGTAGTAGTAAATATGTAACATTTTATATCAAAATCATACCACTTTACACAGTGATATAATTAAATGGCTTCTGTTAATCCTTAGTCAGAATAATGTTCCTAATGTCAAGCTTTATAGGGAAGATCATGAACCGGGGGTAAATAATAAATGAGACACTTTCTAGAGAGTGCTGCAAAGATAAGGAGAAACAGATACTTTAAAACATTACTTAGAATGATTAAAAATTTGCATGTGAATTTAAAATTCACCTAGGAAAATACAAGCTAATTCTCATGATGGTAAGGAAGAAAATGAAATAACTACTAAAAAAATGAACTACTATAATTCAAGTAATTTTAAAATAAAGCCCGACTTTTCTTTGTCCATGGTTGATGAAAAAGTATGAAGTCACAAACTGTGCTCATCATAATTTTTCTATATATGGGACTAGTGAGGCTATTTACTTTCTGCCAAAAATCAGGAAACATTCCATGGCAATGAGATCTCTTAATCTGTGAAACATTATCTCAAGGGAAATGGTAGAATCCCCTTCACTGGTCACTTATTGTTTACTTAAAAAAGTAGAGTAGATAAAATATGATAAGACATCATGGGAAGCAAATCTTTTTTAAAGGGAGAGGTAAGAGCAGAAGATAAAAAAAGGAAACAACTTCTGCTCAGTGCCCACTCTGTGAACAAGGTGTTTCATACACTTATTTCCTATCTACAGCCACTCTGGGGAAGGATGTCATGAACATTTTGCAGATGAGAAAACTGAAGCTACGAGGCGTTTGCTGAAGTCAAGGGTAGTGAGTGACAAAGCTGGGGACTTGAGCCCAGGTCTGTTTTATTCTGTGATGGTTAATTTTAAATATCAACTTGACTGGGACATAGGATGACCAGATAACTTGGTTAAAAAATCATTCTGAGTATGTCTGTGAGGGTGCTTCTAGGTGAGATTAACATTTTATTTGGGAGGCTGAGTAAATCCGATTGCCCTCCCCAATGTGGGTGAACTTCATTCAATCTGCTTGAAGCGTGAATAGAACAAAATGCAGAGGAGAAAAGAATTTGTTCACTCTGGCTGTTTTTGAGAAGGGATATGAGTCTTCTGCACTTGAACTGAACTTGTACCCTTGGCCTTCTTGAGTCTCCAGTTTACAGAAGGCAGGTCGTGAAACTTTTCAGCCTCTATTATCATGTGAGCCAATTCCTCATAACAACTCATGTGTGTGTGTGTGTGTATGTGCGTGTAATATGTAATTTATACATAAATTATAGTATCATATTGGTTCTGTTTCTCTGGGAGACCCTGGCTAATATCTGTCCTTAGAAAGAAGGTAGTTTAGAGGGACCATCACAAAAAGTCAAGTGCAACATTTAATCTCTGCTTGATTAGGCACACAGTCATTTTCTATCTTTGTCACCTGTGATTATACGCTATGTTCAGACATGAACTTGTAAGGATAAGAACAACAAGCATGGAATAGCAGAACAAGATTGTCTTATCATCATGTTTGAAAATTAGGAGATTAACGAAAACTATCAAGAGTTCAGTTGCAATAACATCATAAGAATGAAAGTCAAACTGCTGGAGACTTAGTAATGCATGACAAAAAACCACAGCAACCACCAACAACAATTCATCCAATCTGCACACTGTTGTCAGAATTCTCTCTCTCTCCACGTCAGTAGGAAAAGTAGAGCGTACATTCAAGTAGAAGAGAAAACAGTAAGTGTAATGAGAGGAAAGAAAGATTATGAAAAGAAGCATTCTTTTCAAACAAAATGGTATTTCAAATGTTTATAGGTTGAAGAGGAGAATCAAGAGAAAAAAAGAAATGAAAGATTCAAAGATAAGATTAGATAATTAATAGTTAACAATAATAGCTATTATTTACTATTAAGATTAATTAAAATTACTGAGACAATATTTGAAGGATGGAAATCAGAGGAAGTGGAAGTAACTCATTTTGGAAAAAGATAAAAGAAGGCAAAGATGTGAGTAAACACTGAGCCATATAAGACATTGTAGTAGTTATTTCTAGGAAATTAAGACAATATCAGCTATGAATAAGTGAGTTATGCTTAGGCTCTAGAAAGCAGAAAATATTAGACTGTGTCACATATGCACAGAAAAGGGGACAGGAATGGCAAGAAGCAATTGGACTGGAAACAAGGAAAGGGATTGCTGAGCAGCCCTAGGTGATCTGAGGTGGAACTACGGGTCCTGCTTAGGTGATGTTTGCTACCAACCATCAGCATCTTGGAAGGAGAAAGAAAGTGGTTTGGTTTTTCCTAGGCTGATGGCTCTAAGGGCAAGAGATGTGATCAAAATAGCAAAGGTGAAAATAAGAACAGAGTTGAAATGGATATTCAAGGAGCCCAAAATTGGTAGGGAAAAACATGAATATAATTGGAACTGACGCTTGGAAATGAACAAGAAATCAAAGCCCTGGAATTGACGTGAACCACAGAGAAGCTCACTGGAAGTGGAGTAATGATGACGACAAAAACGTAAGAGGCCGGAATTTCAGATGTTGAGACTTGTTTTAAATTACTTACAGATGATAATGAGTTTAAGATGTAGCCAAATATGTGGGTTGTTAATATGAAGAGGAAGCAATGACCACTAAAAGATAGAAGGTCACAAGAATGACAGATGTTGGCCTAGAGAAAATTATTTGCAGACACACTGAAACCTACCCAGAATCATATAGAGGATTACAGTGAGTTAGCTGTTAAACTCCCTGAGAAATTGGAAGGGAGGCAGCACATGAATCAGTGTGATTAGCATGAGGGTGGTAAACATCAGTTGTCATAAAATGTTATGGATTTTATAGATAGAGAATGGCCATAGAGAGTAGTAAGCAGCCCCCAAAAGGTGGTATAATCAGGTGAAGTCTAATTACCAGTTTAGTGAAAATAGTAGAAGTTTCTTTAAAGAAGAAACAAAGGCTGAGATGGAAGAGAAAATTGATTGCCAGCAAAATGGAGGAATCCAAAAGCACTGGGAAAATGGTTAAAGGGCTTAGCGTGAGCAACTGTAACCGAACACAGGTCCGGCTGCCTGCCGCTGTGAAAGCCAATACTTGAGAGGCAGGTGCTGATGTAAAAGAAAGTCATTTATTTTCAGGGGCCAGCAACCTGGAAAATGGGGGCTCACATCTCAAAGCCTATCTCCTGGGAAATGGGGGATTCATATCTCAAAGCCTCAGTGCAGGCAGAGGTTTTTATAAGGAGGGAGAGGGGAACAGAACAAAGAGATCAAGGAAGGGAGTTGAAAACTTCTCTACATGCAGATGGGCACAGTCCATTCTGATAAGGCAAGTGGTGGTAGGTGTGCATGGTCCTGGTTTAGTCAGTCTGGCTTCACGTCATCCTGGCTTTAGCTCATCCTGGCTTCATGGTTGAAGGTCAGCAAATCTCCTGAAACTAAGATGCCTGAAGGTAGGATTTGTACCTTTTGAAGTTAGATCCTAGGATTCTTATACAAACATGCTGTTCATCTAGAAGCTACATATTAGTCACAAACCTCACTTACAGAGATAGTGTCACAAGAATGGTGGGGTGGTTTACAATTTCCCACTGTTACAATTTCCTGCTATAACAGAACCACCAGAGAAGAAACTACTGGGTTGGCCAAAAAGCTTATTATATGTTTTCCATAAAATAAAAGACACATTTTCATTTTCACCATTAACTATTGATTTGGATATTTTGAGTATGTAGGCTATCTACCACTATTGGCTTCTAGTGGGCAGAGGCCAGGGATGCGGCTAAACATCTTCCAATGCATAAGACAGCCCCACAGCAAAGACTTATTTGGCCAAAATGTCAATAGTACCAAGAAACTTTGCAAACCACTTTTGACACGTTTGATCAGTCCCAGCACCTTCTCCACACACTGAACAAAATTTTTTTTGTGTTTCACTTGCATTTTTTTCTTTCTTAAAATAATAAAACATAATATGCTGAAAACGTTGTATATCTTCTTCCATCTTTAATATTAAAATGGCTACTCAAAAATTCACCAGTTTTGATAAGTTTTTTTTAAATGCACACTGATATGACAACTGTCACAATACAGTCTAACAAAATTGTTTCAAATGAAGTTCAAGAAACTAAGGACTACTAGAGCCATCATACAGAAAAAACGTAACAGAACTTTGGCCAACCCAAAAGATTGCGGCTAATTGCAATAAGGCTGTGGAGGAGCAGGGAGCTGAGGGGAGAGGAGAGTGGACTATGGGTTGGGATTACAGACACAAAGAAGAATGCCAAAGTCTGGAGGTAAAAGGTCATAATGGAAAAAAGTTTTGCATCCAGTCCCAAAGCGGAACAATTACCTGGTATTTCTAAAAATTTTACTGAGATCCAAAAAGATATGCAAAGCAATGTACCAGGAAACAAATTTAAATTTATAATTAAAAATTTCATTAAATGAACAAAGATATGAATTTATGTGATGAAAAAAACACCCCAAGTACTAAGCAAAATCAACCTAAGACATCCTTTCAAAGACACCAGAAATGAAGAAAGAATCCTTAAGGATGCCAGACAAGAAAAATACAAAGTCACTTGTACAGGGGAAGCAGGCTGGCCCTGCATTTCTCCACCACAATATTTAACTGCAGAAGGCTACAGAATAACAAGTATCTTGAGTATAAGGCATTCAAAAAAAGAAAGTTTACACAAAGATTTTAATACATAGCTAAATTATCTCCCAAAAGATATATAAAAACTCAGGAAACATTGTTTCCATGAGTAAGTACTTCTTGAGAAGTACTTAATTCAGTTAATAGACCAATAGGGAAACCATGGCAAAGAAGCTGGCAATAAACATTAATGTTAAATCAGATGTAGCAACTGGAGCAACAGAACAAAAATGGAACGGGGCTCTGAAAATGTAGAAATGATGGACTATACAAATTTGTCAGGAAAGAGGTAAAGCAGGTTTGCTGATTACCTCATCTATAATCTCTAGAGTCAAAGGATATCATTTTATGCTGGCAGATCAATTAATAGATGTTTAAGCCTGTTTAACAGTACAAAAGTAAATATGAAGACAGATAGCACTGTTGACTAAAGTGAGTTGGTGGAGGGAGAGAGAGAAGTGCATGTACGTTAACTTTACCCTGCTTACAGTAGAGAGCAAATAGAAACTGGCTAACGAAACATCAGACCAGTGGTTCTCAGAGTGTTGACTGTACCCATCTGAGAGTCCCAGCAACTCTTTGAGGAGGCTCAGGAGATGAAAAATATTTTCATAATAATGCTAAGGTGTTATTTGCCCTTTTCACCATGCAGATATTTGTACTGGTGCTGCCAGACAACAGTGAGTAAAATTGTTTGCATTTTAGAAGAAATCAAAATTTCTTCTAAACTGTGTTTAGAAGACACCTGTGCAACAGTAGTCATTGTATTCTTCACTATCATATACTTTCAAAAGAAATACTTCTAGCTTTACTTAAGTACATCTTTGCTGAAGTGGTGAAAATGCTTAATGTTATTATACCTCGACTCTGAAAATCATGTCTTTTAAAAATTTCTTTTGACAAAATAGAAGGTACACAGAACAGTTCTGCACGTACTGAAGAAAGATGATAGTCTCAGGGGAAAGCATGTGTGCAATTGTTTCGGCTGGGAGAGAAATCAGCTGCTTTTTTCATGAAACACCATTTTTATTTGAAAAAATTAATTGACAACCTATGGTTAATCTGATTTTAGTACTTAGCAAATCTATTTTCAAAAATGAAAAAGGAAGCTTATCATTTCAAGAAAAACCACTGAAAGGCAAAAATAAGAATTGTATTTGCTAGTTTGAACTTCACAGCATTCTAATACCTAAAGATTTTTCTGATGGGAAGAGTGATGATACTAATAAACACGTATTTTATATTACTTGATAAAATGTGTCAATATTTGATGTCTACATAAGTCAGTGAACCAATATACAGAGTCTGGCACATTTAATGCCCCTTTTTACTATAAAACCTTTTATTACAAAATCTTAAGCATGTCATTCTGTAGCATAACAATGTGACACTCAAGCATATCATATGAAATTTTAGGTGAAATGTTCAAATTAAAACTATAAATTATTGCACCCATATTATTACCCTACCAACCACACTCAAGCAGGTGTTACCTCTGTCAGACACTGTGTTTCAAATGACCAATGCATGATTTTCCAAAAGCATGCATTGGCAAAAGATCTATTTGAAGTGCTAAAGAGATTTTAAAGATTTTACTTATTTACTTTTAGAGAGAGGAGAAGGGAAGGAGAAAGAGAGGGAGAGAAACATCAATGTGCAAGAGATGCATCTATCGTTGCCTCTCACACGCCCCTCACTGGGGATCTGACCCTCAACCCAGGCATGTGTCCTGACTGGGAATGGAACTGGCAACCTTTTGGTTCACAGGCCAGCGATCAATCCACTGAGCCACACCAGCCAGGACACAAAACAGACTTTAATACAACAGAACACCAGCATTCCATTGATATGATTTGAGGTTCCACACTCAAGCTAGTATTTAAAAAACTACTACTTGTTGAGTTTTAATGAAGTGTCAAAGAGGATATTGACAATTTTCTGAAAAATACATTAAAATTGTCAGAACTTTCCAACTATATACTTGTGTGAAACCATATTTTCTACATATGCTTCAATCAAAACAATATACCATAACAGATTAAATGCAGATGCATATATGAGATTCCAGGTGTGTTCCATTAAGTGAGACATTGAAATGATTTGCAAAATGTTTAACAATGCCAGTCTTCTTATGAATAATTCTTGTTTTGAAAATACATTTTATAAATGTATGGTATTTATGTTAACATGTAATTGGTTTATTACTGTTATTTTTAAATAAAATAAATAAATATTTTAAAAATAGCTCTAATTTCTAATACAGGAAATACTGGTAGATATAATTCACATAAACATGAGCCCATTGTTCTCAATAATTTTTAAGATTGTAAGCAAGTACTGACACCCCAAAAAGTTGAGAACTGAAACCTTAAACAAAGTGTGTTATATAGTTTGACAATTACAACTTTATCTTGAAAATAAGTCCTTAACATGCAGGATTAAGTGTACTAACATTAATAGGATGAAATGTTTCTTAAATATGTCTAAAACCCTGCATTATACACTGCTGGACATAGAATTCTGGGCCAATATCGTGCTACCTCCCTCCTCTCGCTTTCATGGTTTCTGGTAAGAAACTCGTCCCCATTGAAATCATTGTTTCCTTTTAGGCAAAGTTTTATTTTGCTATTTTCAAGATTTTTTCTTTGTCTTTAGTTTTCACAAGTCTGACTAGGTGCGTTGGTATGGACTTCTTTCAGCTGATCCTGTTTGAATTTCGCACAGCTTCCTTATTCTGTTGTCCACATCTGTTGCTAAGTTTGGAAAGTTTTCGGCTATTATTTCTTAAAGTACTTTTCAGCCCGGCCTTCTTCCCTGTCTCATTCCGGGACTCCAATGACCTAAATGTTAGATCTGTTACGGTAGTCTCACAGGTCCCCAAGACTCTGTTCATCCTTTTTCAGTCTATTTTCTCTCTGTTGTTCAGACTGAGTAATTTCTATTGTTCAATAGACAACCTCACACATTCTTTCCTAGCCTCTCTGTTCTGCTATTGAGCCCATCACTGAGTTTTTAATTTCAGGTATTATATCATTCAGCTCAAAAATTTCTACTTGGGGCTTCTTTTCATCTTGTATTTCATCACAGAAATGTTCAGTTCCTTACTGAGACTTTCCATTTCTTAAATTTGTTTAAAGCATGGTCATAATTACTTGTTGAAGCATTTCTTTTTTCTTTTTATTTTATTGTTGTTCAAGTACAGTTGTCTGCCTTTTCTCCCCACCTCTCCCCCAACCCTAGCCATCCCCACCTCCCTCCCCTGATTCCACCTCCTCTTGGTTTTGTCCATGTGTCCTTTATAGTTGTTCCTGAAAACCCTCCCTGCTCCCCCCACATTACACCTTCTACCTCCCCTCTAGTTAATGTCAGTTTGTTCTTAATTTCAGTGTCTCTGGTTATATTTTGCTTGCTTGTTTGTTTTGTTGATTAGGTTCCACTTACAGGTGAGATCATATGGCATTTAAATAAGCAATCAGCAGGTCATTGCTACTTGTTCCTCCCTGGTTTCAGAGGAAAACTGCCATGTCTTCAACATCTTTGTTTGCAGAGGTCCTGAGAACTGGAGCTATGATTTATTTCTGAGCTCCCAGAATTACACACCTTTGAACTTTAAAGATTAGTATTATTTCTTTTTTCAATCATGGGCTGAATCCTGTAACCCCAAAATATAACACAATTTTTAAAAACCCTGTGCCATATTTATTGAATAAGCACAGAAAGTTCAATATCAATTTGGCTGAGAGAGTTAAAAAATATTTCTATTTCCTATACACATTGATTCGTGGTATGAAATAGATTCTAGGAATGATCACAGGATTTGTTTGATGAAAGCTATGACAACAAAATGGAATATTGATTTATACTTCCTCAGGTCCTTTTTTTTTCATTTGTACATCCAATAAGCATTTACTGAGATATGCAAAGTCCAAAATCATGCTGAATAATACAAAACAAAACCTAATAATATGTGATGCCTACCAGGAAATGTGGTGAGAGCATTAGGCTGTATTAGGAAACCTAGGTGAAAACCTACTGCAAGTAACTGCTGTGTGATTTGGGGTAAGTCATTGATTGCTCTGGTCCTTTTTCCTCAGCTATTGAATGAGTTAAACTACATCTTCTCTCAGGTCTCTTTCAAGGCTCAGAACTGTGTGATCTGTAATAGGCCCTGAATAACCGACAAAGCTGAGAAATTACAAATATTACCTAACCTCCAGACAAAATGTGAGTGGAATTCCAAGGTTAAAAAAATCACAGGACCAACTTTCAGTATATTCTGATAAATTACTTGACCTTTTGAAATGTTTGTCTCCATTTTAGAAGTTAACCCCTTAAACCAAAAGAGGTTTATGTCTCTTTTGATACAGGTCTTTACAATATATAATTGCACCAGAGGTAGGTATTAAGGTCCCATAATCATGACGGTTTTGAAAACAATAACAAAAATGCAAGAGTGACAACAACAAACTTATCACCACCCTCTCTACTCAGATAACTTTGTTTTTGTCTATTCCACATTGCATTTCCCTCCATTCTTTGGCAATACTATTGCTTTGTCAGCTCTTATCTCTATTTTATACCACTAACATCCTTTGGCACCTAAGCCCACATTTGACATTTTCTTATCTCTTTGTCAATTAGTAATTTTTAATCATAGATGTTACTAGTAAGCTTAAAAAAGTAGTAAAGATCATCTCTGGCCTCTAGCTAAGATACATTCTTAATATTTCTCACAAGGAATTTCTCATGGTTTCTGTGCTTTTACTCTAAATAATTCCAACAGATTTTCACTTATAATTTTTATTTTACTTTGAATTGTATATAGGATATAAAATACTGTGTCAAAGAAGCTGTGTGGAAAATCATTTTTCAAATTCCTAAAGTGCCTTCTACTCTACATATAGTACTAATGACAAGGTCAAGTCTTACTTGAGTCAGGAGTATTTCCACAAAGTGATTCCAAGTAAAAATGTTTGTCTATAAAAAATGCACAACTCAAATATAATGTGATTTATCAAGATAACTGACTCAATACATTATGCTAAGCAAAATAAGCCAGGCAATGAGGGACAAATGCCATATGATCTCACTTTTAACTGGAACAAAAGAAAAAAGCAAGCAAAATATAACCAGAGACATTGAAATTAAGAACAATCTAACAATAGCTGGGGGGGGGGGACTGTGGGGAGAAGGGTTTTCAGGAACAGCTATAGAGGACACATGGACAAAATCAAGGGGAAGGGTGGAAGCAAGGGAGGGAGATGGGTTTGGGAGGGGTGAGGAGGAGGGGAGGGGAGAAAATGCAGACAACTATAATTGAACAACAATAAAGTAATTTAAAAATTAAAAAAAAGAGATAACTGACTCAATAAACATACTTCTATTCCCAAAGAGATAATTTGTCAGAAGGGCTCCTACTCCACAGACAGCAGAGTTATAATAGGCCAAATATCAGCAAAGTATATGATTTCATCTACAAGAAAGAGGGAATAAATTAATCTTATAATTAGAGTCATGAAGAACAAGGACTTAAGTCATGTTAATCTTTTCCTAAGTCATTGAAGAAATCAAGGAGAAGCTAGGAAGTAGGCTGCAGCCAGAAGAGAGGAGTGATTTTAAGCAAACTGTATATTAACAAAAGCAAAATAAATTGTTAAGAATGAATCTGAAGATGTTACTTGGAGGAACGTTATTGTTCAGAGAATGCTCTTCAAAATGCATCCTCGTCCACAGACACACAGGCTCTGATCTCAGAAACTGTGTGATGAGCAGTCTCGCCCAGGATACCTCTTTCTCTTGGTTTTTAAACACATCAAGTAGAAATTATCTTGCTTCACTTTTTCTCCTTTGGCCAGGCCTTGAATATATTAAGAACAGAAACATAAATTCCAAAATTTATTTTCTTTTACACTTGAAGTGAATTATACTAATCTTACACAAACTCTTCCAGAGAATAGAATTGAAAAAAACTCAACCTATTTTATGAGGTCAACAAATTATTAAATATTACTAAACCTAAACACCTGAAGGTTATCATAAGAAAGAGGGAAAATGTAGTTCAAGCACTCTCATGAACATAGACAATGAAATCCTAAAAATAAATGAAATAAATATATAAACAAACCACAAACTACATCTATCACAATATGGGTGGTGGGAGGGGGGAGAGAAAGGATAGAGAGAGAGAGAGAGGGCAGAGAACTAAAAGCTGAGTCCTTGATGGCAATAGTAACTACCTCAGCCATGGACTATCTACCTAGGGACTTCTTGGTAAGTGACAAAATTAAATTTAGCACTTATCCATGTATCTAGTCTTAGGTTTGCCATTATATGCAACTAAATGATTTATTAGTGATATGACTTTCACCTACAAAAATCTCAATATAAGCATCTAACCACTACCTCCTGTATTTCCAATACCCTAATTCAAACAACTATTTACCCTAACTTTGAATGTAATTCACTAACTCAGTCATCTCTACAATGCCTACTCGGGCCTCACTTCCTACGTCCTTCATTTCCTTGTATATAATCTCAGATCTTTCACATGCATCCTCCATTGCATTTACCTGACAAAACCCCAACTCTAGTTAGGTTAATTTTCTGCATGCTTCGTAATTGTACATGAGTGATTCCTCTGGTTGACTAAAAAACAAACAGATTGCTAACCGTTCTCACTTTAAGCCACTAATCACGAGTCTTCACAACTCACAGAAATAGAAAGCTTACCACATTTTCTCTTCAGGTGATTCTCTCCTTCTCCATAGGATAGTTTCACAGCTATTGCTCCATTTTCAAAGAGCCAATTTTCTCCCTGCTCTCCTACTCTCGCCTGATGACTCCCTATTTTACTAAAATAATAGAAGCAATCAGAAGATAATGCCCTCATCTTCTCCCGCCCAATGTACCAACGTGTCAGCAACTGCAACTGTGCAAACTCTATCTTGCTATCAGTTATAACTGCACTATCATAAAAGAACATCATAGTGTCCCAGGTCAAAATAAAAATAATGAAGATATCTAGAAAATATGTACTAGAGCAGTGTTTCTCAAAGTGGCATCAGCACCACCCGGAACTCGCTACGAGTGAAAATTCCCAGCACCGTTAAATCAAAAACTCTTGAGGGTGGGGCCCACCTGTATATATCAAGCCCTGCAGGTGATTCTGATGTACGCTAAGGTTTGAGAACCACTGCTATAGAATGTACTCAGCTAATTATGTTGTTTTAAATCTTTCTCAAAATGCAGTAGCATATAATAACTAATTCTTTTATTATTAAGAGGAGAAGGAAGAACATTTAAGTGAACACTTTTTTTTTAAGATTTTATTTATTTATTAACAGACGGAAAGGGAGAGAGAAAGAGAGGGAGAGAAACATCAATGTGTGGTTGCCTCCCGTGTGCCCCCTACTGGGGACCCTGGCCCGCAACCCAGGCATGTGCACTGACTGGAAATCAAATTGGCGACTCTTTGGTTCGCAGTCCGGCATTCAATCCACTGAGCCACACCAGCTAGGGCTAAGTGCACACTTTTTTTATGTTAAGAAGTTTAAGGAAACTTGTAGTTATCTCTAGGTTCTAATCCATTATTTTTCTAGATGAAACTGAAGCCCAGGAATGTGCCCAAGTTCATATAGCTGGCTCTGATTCTGCCCTTTAATAATGATGTGTAATGGGCAAATCAATTAACTTCCTCCTAAAATAGATAGCTAATCTCTACTGTGCTGTATTAATTTCCTAGGGCTGCCATAACAAATTACAATACCACAAAGTGGTTTTAAATAACAGAAATTTATTCTCTCATAGTTGTGGAGGTCAGAATCCAAAATCTAGGTTGGTCAGCAGGTTGGTTACTTCTGGAGCTTCTGAGAGAGAATGTGTTCTATACCCCTGTCCTGGCTTCTGGGGTTACAGATACCCCTTGATGTTCCTGGGCTCACAGATGTACTACTCTAGTCTGTTTCTATGAGCCTAATTCATAGAAACAGAGAGTAGGGTGGTGATTACCAGGGCCTGAAGGGAATGGGAAATGGAGAGATGTTGGTTTTAGGGTCTAGGTATGAGATGAATAAGTTCTGAGGATCTAGTATACAGTATGGTGATTATAGTTAAGAATGTATTATACACTTGAAAGTTGCCAAGAGAGTAGATCTTAAATGTTCTTGGCGCGCACACACACACACACACACACACACAAAATAATTATGGAATGTAATGGAGGTGTTAGTTAATGCTGTAATGGAAATCATTTTGAAATATATAAGTGTATCAAATCAACACTTTGCACACCTTGAACTTACACAGTGTTACATGTCAATTATATCTCAATAAAGCTGAAAAACCCCAAAGCTCTAATTTTCTTCTTTTTATTTGATTAAGGCCCACCCTAATCCAATATGACCTCATCTTAACTTGATTACCTCTGCAAAGACCCTGTTTCCAAATAAGGTCACGTGCACAGGTCCTGGGGAGTAGGACATGTCTTCGGGGGGAAACGGGGACACAACTTAAGCCAGGACACCTTCTTTCCACCTTTCGAAGATCATGGAAGGGAAAAATGAAGTAAAGAAGTTGCCCTGCCCAACAAATAGAAACCCAAAATTCTCCCCGTACAATCCACTGCCGACCTCTGTGAAGCACAGGTTCACAGTGTCCGTGGTGCTCAGGACCTCAGCCCATCATCACCTCAGCCGACTCCACCCGGGAAATGCTGCGTGCTCTGCAGGCTTGCTCCTCACCAGCCATGTCCACCACCTACTCCCCTTGCTGGATCGAGGATGCTGATTCCTGAAATCTGCCTCCAAGCCTGCCACTGTCCATTGGACCGTCCCAATGGGAGATGCTCATCCCTTCCCACATCAGTCAGGCCTCCTTCCAAAGCCACATCTTAATTCTAAACCTAAAGGGGAAATAAATGACATAAATTAATATTATTTCATGTTAAATGTACAAAACCTTTAGTGCTCTCAGCGAGAGCAATGTGGTATGAATACATTGGTGTGATTAACAATCCTTATTTTACTTTATAATGTGGCTGACCAAGCATTTCTACTGCTCAGAGTGAAAACAGCAGTAGCTCTGCCATTGCCCTCTTTGCTTATTTTTGCATTATTAATTTTTTCAATCTATGGTTTCTTTGCAAAAATCTTTTAAGGCCACTTGCCAATTTGGGGGAGGGTTAGTGTGATTAAGATCAGATACTATAATCCATAAATCTACTTCACTAGTCAAAGGTAAATTGTAATTCACTGTAAACTCTCTGAATGTGTAAAATTTCTGCTTTTCTATCAGGATATGTATTGGGAATAGTACATTATATATGATTGTCTCATGTACATCCAAGTGAAGAAACCAAGATCAAGTCACAAAGTTAATATTAGTAAAATAATATTTTTAGAACAAAAGTATAACCAGTATTAGATTAACATTCTAATATTTTCTTCATACTTCAGTGGCTCAGTGCCCACACCCATTTTGAGAACACCATTCTAGGACACATCACCAGTCAACATTCATTTGAAAGAGGTGTCTAATAACACGCTCTTTCAATTCCTCAGTGTTCTGTCATCTGGGCCACCCTGTCTTTTTCTTCTTGTTATCATCAACACTTCACATCTGACCTCAAGTTTCTATGCTTCTAGATTGCTTGCTCAACTACTCCTTTAATTTCATATTTCATTGAGATATCCAGCCTCATTTTCCTTATACATCACCTCTTTCATCTCTTTACTTTCTTCTCAATCTAATACAAAAGAGGCAACAAAGTGAGCTGGTTAAAATCTAAGATTCTAGGGTAAGACAGATCTGGGTGTGGGATGCAGGGAGAGGTACCTTACTTCTCTGAGCTGCAGTCTGTCCAACATGCAAGGTGGAGATAAAAACAGGAGCTGATGTAGTTTCTTGGAAATATTAAATAAAAAAAGGTATACTAAATATCACCTAGAAGGCTTATGGTTCTCTGATGGTCAGTGAATTATATGTAATATTTTTAAAGATTTTATTTATTTATGTTTAGACAGAAGGGAAGGGAGGGAGAAAGAGAGGGATAAAAACATCAATGTGTGGTTGCCTCTCACATGGTCCCTACTGGGGACCTGGTCTGCAACCCAGGCATGTTCCCTGACTAGGAATAGAACCGGTGACCCTTTGTTTCAAAGCCCGCGTTCAATCCACTGAGCTATACCAGCCAGGGCAGAATTATATGTAATATTACTGAGTGGCCAAGGTAGATGAAGCCTGAATGTATCCAGTGAATTTAGCAGCATAAAGAAGTCAATGTGCTGTAGCATTATCATCATCATGGTTGTTGATTTCTTGATATCGGTTCAGCCTTGTCTGGACTCTGTATCATCATATCACATCTGCACATGAAAACATCTTCCAAATGCTGATAGTTTGCAATTATCTGTCCTCCTTAAAATTTTGTCATTCCATTATTAATCCTTAGTACTTCTCTTGATCTTGTTGATGTCTCTCCTGTTCCTATTATTAACTCTCCCATCTTCACAACTAAGTCCTCAATTTGGACATTATCAATGGTCCCGTGTTAAAGATACTTAAGCACTGAAAAAAAAAAAAAAAAAGACAGCGGAGGAATATATATCCTGAAGTCTCTCTCCAGAGTTGCCACTGTAATATACTATTTTCAGGACTGGAATTTAGCAACATAAAATAATCTGGTTTAGAAAATAATAGATGTGTAGTAGAAAACTCAGCTGGGGGCTTGGGAATGCTTCTTCGCTCCTGCTTAGATCAGGCGGTCACCAGCTGGACAACAGCACATGCTTTGCAGTCATCCCTCATGCAGGGGCTGCGGTATCTTGGGTTCAAGTCATCTGTAGTTGGCCACGCACTTTTTAAGGACAAAACTTCGTTTTTGAATTTTTGATTGACTTGTGTACTCAAGGCTTAATTTTTGAGTGCACGGTCTGTTAAAAATTAGACACATGTGACATAAGCTCTCATCTTGAGCGACACTTTCTCATATACATATTCCTGAAATCTCTAGAGCTAATAAACTGCAAAAGCATAACATTGGAACAGTAATTGCCAAAACATAGAGGAAAGTTTCTCCCCCAACTACTCTCATTTCTCTGGTTTCCAGACAGTTCTTTCACACCATACATCCTATCTAAGGTTGTTTCTCCTCAACTGGGAAAGCCTTATACATCAAGAAGCATTTCTCTGAAGTCAGTTATTCTTTCCAAAAACCTAAAGATGAACTAAAACTAATGGAAGCTAAACCTGTGCGTGAAAGGCAATGTGTTTTTTTTACCTCCAGTATACAAACTATCAATCTTTGAAGTTTATTGGAAACTTAATATTTAATATCACTAGAACCCAGAAGAGAATTCTGGGAATTTAAATTGGCTTCTAGTATTTTATTAGAGGATAATTTATACTTGAGGCATCGAGGACATTTAATTTTATAAACTTCAAAGCCAGGAAAATGTTCTTAGTATGTACAGTTTGGTGAAAATATGTAAAAATGTAATAAAAATGAAATATTTTGTTTATGGTTTCTTTGGGATTATGTATAGAGTTACATTTTTGATAGTCTGCCCAGAAGTTCCAAACCTTGGATGTATATATCAAAGGTCTCCTTGCCTTTATTACTTCAGACACCCAATTTCCCTTAACCTTAAGCAGAGACTGAACGTCATAATTTCTTGTGAGCAATGTGCATATCAAGTTAGCAGGGCCAGATATGAATCAAGAATCTCCATAATTTCTCAACTCTTCAGCTTTCTCAAACACCAAATAGACGTAGCCATAGCCATTTTAGAAGACAATTCTGCTTGCAGAGACAATGACTAATTGTTAATCCAAACTTTCTTTGTGAAATGTAGGATACGGTGTAGAAAGAAAACTGAAACAAGGTATTTCTATCAATCCTCACACTCTAGGAAGCCATTTTTATGCAGTTGCTTGCCATTCCTTTCACCGTCTCACCTCTTTCTTAAATTTTAGACTCCAGAGTTATGGATCATCTACTTCTAAGGGACTAGCTAGTGCTGAACAAAACAAGAATATTGTGCTTTGTGGACTGCTTATTCTAAGTATGCTTATGCATTCACAGACACAGAATGGACAGTCCCACACCCATGTGTGGTGGATAAAAATCAGGAGGGGTATGTAAGGAGTGAGGTATCCCAGACCCAAACCAGACCACTCAGCTCAGGGTTCCAGTGCCAGAATTATAAGTCCCTGTAACTTCTGGCCGTAAAAACCAGTGGGGGTTGAGGTGACAGAAGACACTGTGGGATTCTCAGGTGTCTCCTCTTAAAAGGCCTGCAAAAGACAGGACTTACTCAGACTCATTCCCTCTGGGCTCCAGCACTGGGGTGGCAGCTTGAAGGGCACAGGTGGCATACAGGGAAAAACTGGAGTGCCTGGCATCAGGGTGAGCACCAAGGAATAGCTTCCTCCTGGATAAAAACTCCAGAGGCCAGGCAGTGGCTATTGTCCCTTTTCTGAGCCCTCTCCTAGACGGATCCACAGAGTGGCCTCACCATATCTGAGACCCCATCAACCTAGGTTCACAGGCATTGCACTGCCCTGGTGAGTACCTAAGGCTCTGACCCACCCAAATTACAAGCACACTTTTCTACATTAGGCCATTCTACTAAGATAGAGAGTCAAAGCAGCTCTACCTAATACATACAAACAAACACAGGGAGGCTGCCAAAATGAGGAGACCAAGAAATATGGCCCAAACGAAAGAAAAGAACAAAACTCCAGAAAAAGGACTAAACAAAATGGCAATAAGCAATCTATCTAATGCAGAGTTCAAAACACTGGTTATTAGGATGCTCGAGGAACTCATTCAGTACTTTAACAACATATAAATGACCCAGGTAGAAATAAAGTTACACTAAGTAAAATAAAGAAAAAATTACAGGGAATCAACAGTGGAATGGATGAAGCCAAGAATGAAATCAATGATTTGGAGCACAAAGAAGAAAAATATTCAACCAAAACATCAAGGAGAAAAAGGAATCTGAAAAAATGAGGATAAGGTAAGGAAATGCAGTAGCCAAAGAACTTACATGCATGACCCATGGACATGAACTATGGGGAGAGATTGTCAGAGGGAATAGGGGGTATTCGGTGGATGGGGAGAAAAAGGGGAAAATATGGGACAACTGTAATAGCATAAGCAATAAAATATATTTAAAAAATAAAATTAAGCCCTGGCTGGGGTAGTTCAGTGGATTGAGCGCAGGCTGCAAACCAAAGGGTCGCCCGTTCGATTCCCAGTCAGGGCACATGCCTGGGTTGCAGGCCAGGTCCCCAGTGGGGGCCATGTGAGAGGCAACCATACATTGATGTTTTGCTCCCTCTCTCTCTCCTTCCCTTCCCTTAAAATAAAAAAAATAAAAAAGAAATAAAATAAAATTAAATAATAATAATAATAATAAAAAGAGTCTGACATTCTCCCAGTTTGTACAGCATTTAAAGAAAGATTTCTTTCCTTTCTCACCAACTTCTGCCTCTGGAATTTGCCTATTGGTGGCAATGGGCAGCCATCAATATACATAAGAGTGTATATTATTTTCCTCAAATAAGCTATAGCAGAAATACATGGACCACATTTTCAATAGCAAAGTCATAAACTACCTTGAGGGTCGAGATTAGCTAGACAGAGTTTCTAAAGGACCATATGACAATCATGAGTGCAGCACAGGGACTTTTTTGGCCACCCTCTTTGACAACCAGAAGTAGCTGCTGGGTGAGCTGAAGAAAAAAACTGCTAAAAAGACCAGAGGATAACCTTAAGTATCTGCCAAATATGTTAAGGCAATATTAAAACTAACAAGAAAACTATAGGTGGAAATAGAACTGACATGGATGTAAATAGTCCAGGATAATGTCTACTGACTAGCTGAATGACTTTGATAAGCTGCATAACTTCTATGGGGCTTCATTTATTCAGCTTTCAAATCAACGGGTTGAACTTATGTAAGTCTTGGTCACAGGGCAAAAGCAAATGGGGGTGGGGGAGGTGTGAAGAGCTGGGATGTTCAGGATATGGGGGTACAAAGTACACTGGAGAGAAGACCATGGTTATAGCCAAAGTCTCAATGTAACTATCAAGTCCAGAGTATGAGGCAGAGGTGAGAGTAGTAAAATATGAAGTTTAAGAACAGGATATAGAGTGGGACAAAGTACTAGTTATGAAAAATTGGGTCAAAGGAGATAATTAAAAATATAGTCTGTGAATCATAAATAGGGACCAGAGAGGCCTTCTATGTGTTGTCTGTGGCAGTATCATGTCAGCTTACAGCAGAGGTGTCAGGCTGAAACTGACAAATCTTTCAAATCCCTCCCAGTTCTGTAATTCTATAACCAAAGTTTCCCTTTTTCTTCTCTCATGCCTTTCCTTGGAATCAGCATGGTCCATTTGTTCCATGAGTTCCCATTACCAGAGAGTATTCCTAACCTCTCTTTGGGTACTTAGAAGGCCATTCTCAATAATCCTTTTTGATTTTTACTAGCTTAACTTCTATATTAATTTTGCTTCCTTTTTAACATACATTCCATTTTCCCTTGTAAAATATTACTTTATTATTTTAATATATTTCACTATGACACTATTTGATTCCTTTGAATTTTTCTTAAAGCAATTTTAATGGTACATATAAAATATTCTTTAAAACTCTTGTTTTATTTTTCATTAAGAAAAGATCACATAACAATAGAGTTTTCTATGTATTTTTTAATTTGGTTGATTTTTCCCCCTACTTAGTAGTGTTCTGATTAAGTTCATAATTTAAGTCTACAGTCTATTATTACTAGTGTGAAAACTATTCTTCAATAGCTAGTGTGCAGAAAGCTATGAGGTAACTTTATATTTATTTACTGTTTTCAACTTTCTAAGATGCAGTGCCTTTGTTTAATGAAGTATAAGCAAGTACTTTTTAAAAATGCTAAAAATTGGCATACTTTCCTCAAATAATCTATAGCAGAAACAGAAATACCCTATAAATAGAGATACAGAAATATCTTCTCTTTAGACATATAGTCTATTAAAATGACATATGCAAATACTGTGCCTTTGGATAAATGTTTACATTACCCCACATTTTATCAATGACTGAACCTTCCCACACTTGTAATTGACAGAGCAACTCACTGAAATTCCACTTACCAAACATTAGTGCTAAAGATATGATCAAGGGAGACTTCTCAAAAGATAAACAATATATGAAACACAATCCACCAGGACAAAAGAACATAAGCTTTAGCTTCTTATAATTCATTTTTTCCTTTCAAAGTGCTTCTCCTCTCAATATGGACAGGCATTTTTATTCAGCTCCTTGCAGTCTCCACCTCTGTCTTACATTTTAGTCCCTAGAGCTTTGTCACACACACTCAAAAGCCTAGCCCCTGCTAAACAAAACAGAAATATTGTGCTTTGTGGGTTGGGGATCATCACGTGTTCTCAAGACTATCTGCTTCAGAACCTCCTGGAAGCATGTTCAGAACTAAAATACCTGCGCTCCCCTAGACACACTCAATCAGAATTTCTGCTGATAGAAGATAAGAATATACATACTTTTATACCACTTCTGGGGATTCATATAAACATTAAAGGTTAGGATATACTATCCTGAAGCAAATAGCCATTTCCAAACATTTTTCTGCTTTAAAACATTTTCCTCTATTGTCTCTTCTCTTTGCTAAACCATGAATGAGAAGAATAATTATCTTCCAGGACCAAAAGCCATATCTACCTCCTCTTACTTTTTCTTATGAAGCTTAGATGTGCTGAAGTGCCTACCCCAAAATATGTTCCACATCAGTGCCCCAAGTTACAAATATATTACCCAAATGGGGGATCCATTTACACACCTAACATCATCAGGTTTGCCTAAAGTCATTTCTCCCACACATTTCTCACAAGACCATGCATTCGGCAGTAGGGCTCCCAAAGGGACATCTTGAGCAAACTTCCACCTATGTTTTTGCTTCTTCTGGGTTGCCCCAATTTACCTCTGTCCTTGACTCTTACCCTGAAGAACAGAAAATAGCTACATCTACCCACTCTTGCTTTTATTTCTCTTCATCCATTTCTCCCCAGCCATATCCACTGCCATATGCATGCTAGGGCCAGCCCCCTAAACACTCAAGAAACAACGAGTTGTTACTTTTCATTTCAGACTGACTTTTATTACAAAATGTGCTGCCTTTTCAAAAGATGCTGAGTTGTTTCTAGGTTCTTGATCATCTATTAAGTGTGCCAGAACCTACATGCACAAAAACCCAAGTTTGGAAAACATTCATTCTCCTGTACATCGGAGTCCTGGTGTTCTCATTTTTTTTTTTAATTTGAAAGTATTACTGGAGTGTGGACTGCCTTTACTTGCAATTAGTGTCCCCTTCTATTAAATTTTGCTGTTTCTTCTTGAATTACTAACTTTGTCTTTCAAAGCTCACTGTATTTCTAAAATACAGATTAAATTATAACACAATTCAAGTCTATATTTATCTTGATTTTGGATTCTTTTCTAGGCCCTGAAAAGTACATCATGAGAGAGAAAACTCTGGACTAAATACACCTAAGTTCTAGTGATGAATCCAGGGCCCCCACATTCAGGCTGGCTGGCCAAGCACACCCAACATTGTAAGAAGCCCTGAGGTGTCAGTTCAGTGGATGGAGATCCGCCCCTGACTCCATCACTTATTAACCCAAAATATATGACCACACAATTGCACTGCACTGCAAGTAGCCAGCATTTCACAGTGCAGTTGTATTGTGAAATACAGTGCACATGTTCTGCACCAATAAATTAAGACTTTGCCCTTGGCAATCTCAAATTCAAATAGTTTAAATTAAATATATAGTATTTTTTCATTATACTTTTCCTCTAAAACTGCCACTGTGTTTCTTGACATTTAAATTCAATCTCTAGCCTCAATCAATAGATATGGATGTATTTTAGATCCCGAGTCACCTAATACCTAAGTGCTCTGAACAGGTGTCTGCTAAGAAACATCTAATCCATTTAGTGGAGGCCTGTAATACTCATTTGTTTTCACAGATGGTGTTGGATTATTAAAGTGGAAATATGCCAACACGTTTTTAGAGCACCTTTCCATTTAAGCTGGACTTTGCATTATTTAAAGTTATGATAATTTAACTCAGCTCTAACTCTCCCATAGTTCAGTCTGATCAAATTCATTTTCTATCTCCTAAATTTCACTTTTCTTGTTATTAACCCCTGCATCACACAGGAAGTTTCAGAGGGAAATACATATCATTCATCTTCAGTGTGCTTAGTTGGTAGCCATATCTTTTTTTCTTTCAGAGGGAAGGTAATGGGCACTAGTGAGCTGAAACAGATTTAGGGAAAACAAATCATGGTGAACCTACTACTGACTGTTTGACCATGAGAAGTCAGTCAATTTCTTTTATCTCAGGTTGGTCGTCTGCTAACTAAGGTAATAAAATTTTTCAAACTACTAAGGTTTGTAAGTGCAAACAAGTGGTAAAGTAATTCAGGATTTTTTTGCTTGTTTTTTGAGGAATAATATAAATCCAAAATATTACCATTGTGTACCTAATCATACACAATATTCTACCACTGGTCTCTTAGTTAGTAATGGTGGCAGGGATGTAGAATCAAAAGATTTGGAGTTGAACAGAGAATTCAGCTCTTTCAATTATCTCAGTGATCTTGGGCAAATTACATTTGCATTTCTTTGGCTGCCTAGAATCTGAACTACATTTGGACACCTAGACAATTCCTCATCATATGCATTCTATTGGACTATCTCCCACTACAGAAACTGAAAAGACCAAAAACCCACTCCTCTCTCTTATCTGCTCTTCCTCCCACTCCCAGCAGGTAGAGTGTTTTCAGAGAACCTAGGCTTCTCCAGATAGATGCTTCCATCTGAGACTCTGAGTTTGGATTGAGTGACATAGGCAGAGAGAGTAGAATTTACGTTGTCAGTGGGAATTGCAATGGGGCTACTATTTTGGTGAGGATGGAGGCTCCAGGAGTTTCCATTTGGCTATGGCCCTTACTACACTGGCTGAGATACTGATGGGGGGATTGAGCTGAATATTGAGGAACTGAGAAATCCAAAGGCTGGATTTAGGGTATAATGTGTCATATCAGAATTCCATTTACCACATGACACCTTAAAAACTAAGTTTTATCTCAGAGCTGGTGTCAATTAAGTCCAAAAAGATATTTTGTTTTTACTTTAAGCTACACTAGTGTGCAGGGCAGGCTAGAGGACTATTTACACTAAGGACTTGCAACGACATGCTATTGTCCATCCTCAAACCAATTAGCATCCCCTTCAGGGGACACTGTATCTGTAAAAGTACCGTCATCAAGTTACAATCATGTTCCTCTATGAGAATGTTCCCCAGGAAAACCAACTGTCACAAACTCCTTTGAATTTACCTCTAAGGAAAAATAAATGTTTCTACTGTGCTGCAGTTCAGTTGTCTAGAATAGGTTAAAATCTCCAGCATAGCAAGTGCTAAATAAGTGTTTATCACTTAAATAGAAAATATTAAATCTGTCATTTTTATTACCAAAAATGTACTTTCAGGTATAAGCTATATCAGGCCATTGTACAGTTGAACATACAGGCAGCAACCAGTATCCCTGATAAATGCTAACCTAGAATTCAAAACTTGTGTTTCTTTAGTTTAAGATACAGTGACTCTAGAAATAAAATCCCAAATGTACCAATACTAAAAACACACTTTTATTTCCTTCAAATTAGAAAAATTAGTAAATTTCTGATTTCAGAATTTTTACTCCTTTCAAATATTTAAAACGGATAATGCCACATGCAAAATATACTTAACCCACAGATAATATTATGAAGAATTTTTTTAATCTCAAAATTATTGGAGAACACTTTAACAACTTCAGACAAAATTTTTGTAATCAGGGCTTATGCTAAAACTATGAAAATTAAGGCAATGGTGGGCCTCATAACAGAAAAACTGACCAACAGAGAGAATACAAAATCCCAGAAACAGAACTCCAGTATGGAAATTTGGTATATGCAGAGGTGAGAAAGGAGGAAGTGGTCAATAAATGAAGTTGAAAAACATCATCCATACGGAAAAAGGTCTAATTTCACTCCTACCACATGCCATAATAATTTTTAAAATTCTAAATGGAAAAAGAATGGACAATAAAAGAACAAAAATATAACACTCCTAGAAAAAAATATAGATGAATATTTATCTATATTTAAGACCTTCCATTAGGTAAATATTTCTTAATTTACAAAAAACAAATACAAAGAAAAATGAATCTCAGTGTATCAAAATTAATAAATTTTGTTCATCCAAAACACTTTTAAGGAAAGTAGGGGAGGGGGCAGAGGAAAACTATAATCCAGAAGACATTTGCACACTTGTAAGAATAAAAAACTACCATAAATAATACATCTTTTAAAATTCCTAAAATATTGAGAAAAGCAGAAACAATACAGAAAAAATATATAAATAACACAGAAATTTAACTAAAGATAAAATTCATATAAACAATAAATATATAATAGTTAATATTATTTGTGAGCAGAGAAAGACACCTCAAGATCATAATGATATACCAATGTACAACCATTAAAATTGAAAAACTTTAAAAACTTGTCAATATCACGTGTCAAGAAGGATGTGGACTCCCAAGAACTCTTATACATTGCTGTTATAAAGGCATATTAGTAAAACCATTCCAGAAAACAGTTTGAAACTACCTCCAAAATATGAACATTCATATGCCTCATGGCCAGCAATTTTACTCCTGCACATATATGCTAGAAAAGCTCGTGCATAGCTGCAAAAGGAGACATGGACAAAAATCTTAAAACAGCACTACCTGAAAGACCAGCCAGCTGGAAACAACTCAAATGCTCATCAAAATGAATAAATTGGTGTATCTACTCATGAAATGTTACACAGAACTCATTATAATATTACAGCAATTATATAAAATATATGTAATTATATATGAAATTAGAATGCTAAAATTCTGAATTTTATTAAATTTTATAAGCTTTTTGCACATGACCCTTAAAGATATATTTTTTGACAAAACACCAAGGTAAATTCTAAAGTGTCAAAAAGATAGCTACCTATATTTTCTATGTAAAAGAGTAAAACTATATATTTACAGAAGAAATATTAAAGAAGGATCTCAATCATTTAAAAGGCAAAAATAATCTATTAAATATTTGATGAAGATGATAAATCTATAATTATAAATATTTAGGAACCTAGGATGATAGTGAACTATACCCAGAATTTATAGGGCATAATCCAGGTAATGCTGTAAGGTAACTTTATATTTTAAATTTATAATTTAAAACAGCATAAAATAAACTATTTGCCTTTTACTTTATAAACTTTTAATTCAAGTATTTAAAAAATTCATAGAAATCTAGAGAATTCAGAAGGAAAATACTAATGACTTTGAGTCCTTAGAATAAAATGTTGAATAAGAAAAAACACCTACATTTTTATTTATGAAAAAAAAATTGTCTGCTTAATGTTTGCCCAGTATTTTTCTATATATAAAATAATGAACAAGTCACAGGTTTTGTCCTTAAGAAATTTAAAGTCAATAGTAAGAAATAAAGTCAATAGATAATTAAAATATGGGAGATAAGTTGTTTTCTGATAGTAGTACAGGGGCCAGGGAGCAAGGAGCTGGACCACCCATAAGCCATAAGGTCACAATTAATGTCTCCCAAGGGACAGAATACATAAACTAAATCCTGAGAGTAAATGGCATTCTCCATGAGGGAAAAGAATGTTGTCAGCACAGACAGAAGCATGTGAAAGGAGAGAGATCAGATATGTTTGGAGAAGTGAAAATATTTCAATATTACTGGAGACAAATGATGAAACGTGGTCTTGGAGAGGTGAACCTAGACCCTACCATGGAAATCACACAGGAAAAGCTAAGGAATTTCACCGTTGTCCTGAGAAGGTGGTAAAGGAGTATAAGAGGGGGTATGACATGAGATGTGCTTTCTTAGAAACGTGACACAATGGGACATGACATGTTTTCCTCTATATTCTAGGGTGGGGCCCACGCCACACTAGGAGCACAGGGACTCATGCGTGGCAGCTAGGCGAGCCATGCATAGATAGGAGATGAAGTCAAGTAAAGAAATCAACACTCAAAACCCCAAACCCAAAAATGATGTACAGGGATCCAGAAACCAAGTGTCATCACGTAATGACTACTCAAAAAATAGGAGATCCGAAAGTGAAAGACAGAAGAAACCAGAGTGAAGGGCACAAGGGAAGAACAAACAACTGACAGAGGCATCACTAAAACTATGAGAACTGTGAAAAGTTGGCAAAGCATTCATCAGTAAGGCCAGGGAGAATCATTGCAATAGAGTTGCACCACAATTCTACTGGGTTTCCTCTAAAACGATTGGTAAACTACTTTTTAGAAACTGTCCATTTGGTCCTATTATATAACTTTCAGTCCTCAACCAATTAAAAACATGAATGATATTCCCATTCTCAAGATGTCTAATGGGCTGAATGCGAGTACCTAGAATTCAGGGTAGACTATGAAATGGTTGTGACTCCTTGGAAATGGTGGTGCTGGCTACTCCACAAATAACTTTACAACAAAACAAAAGCATAGTGGAAAATACCACAGTAACCTTTCAAGTGGATCATACATTTTAATAATAGTGGAAGCTTTTAATAAAATGATGTTAATTTCCCTAATGCTATCCCAAGCAACAGTGCTCATACCACATCTAATTATAACCAAAGTGGCATATGTTAAGAGTCAGAGGCTAAAATCCAAAATGAGAACAATGAGAATATATGAAATTCATATATTTGCAGCAACAAGTGCTTAGGTGTGTGATTAGTCGGGCATCACCTTCTCTCCACGGCTGTGGCAGATCTCTTCGCAGTGACACTGAACCCTTCTGATTTTACCAGTTTGGTTATCAATTATTTCCCAATATCCATCAATGCAATCACTAATATTATTGTTCTCCTTGGTACTTTTAAGTACTAATCTTAAGAAAAAATATAATGAAAGACATCATTTGCTCTTGTTGAAATAATGAGCCAGCTCAAAACATTAAGTGCTAGCTCTGAGCGTTGTTATAAACACCACACTAAATATAGCAAATGCCAAACTGATTATGTTGAAACACTCATAAAGTTAGAATTTGCAGAATTTCAGTAAAATTGGAGTTCTAGGATTACATATGTATATAATTATCTGTTCATTTATTCAATCAATCAATCATACACAGAATATATACTGAGCATCTATTATGTGTGAGGTCCTGTTCCAGAGACAGGGACTACAGTAAACAAAATAGACAAAATCTTCCTCTCAATGAACATCCTAGATTGATTTATATAAGATTCCATTCCATGAAATACAAAAAATTCATTATGCATAGCAATTTGTCTCTTTTGAAAACAAGGTATGTATACTTTGTAAACTTTAGAGATTATTTGTGATATATTTTTCTCTTCCCAAATACACTTAATATATTTATCATCTCTCTCTGACAAAAAAAAATGAAATAATGCTCTTTTGAAGGCAAAAAAAAACCCATCTGTAATGTAATTTACTTTATTGCTCAAATGAAAGAATTCTAAAACCAGCACAGGATGTTTTTTAAAAGCATTTTAAAGAAATTTTCGTTTCAAATTTGGAATCCATCAGACAAACATTTGATTCACCAATCACCTGCATGTTCAAAGACTCAATAAACTCCAGTTGCGTCTCAATTAGACCAATAATGTAAGATGAAGTACATGCCAACTCATGTTTTGCAACTTTCTAGCTCACTTCTAATGCTTTTGTTCCTCTTACACGTTGTGAAGAACTGGTCCTCATTTTGCGTATTCATGAGTGGTGTCATAGTAAGACATCACAGAATTGAGAGCTTGTCACAATGTTTTACTACTTCACAAAACATTATTCTTTATAAATTCAAACAGCATTTACATTAATAGGTGCATAATATCCTTTGCTTTTCTTTGAATTCCACAGGATCTTCATTAAAATTACTACAATGTCAAGACACCATTGTAGGCAGGCCATATATTTTATTGTGACTTGCTGCAGAAAAGTTTTTATACCCTTATGTAAGTTGATCCCAGTCATTTTTTCCCCTCCTTGGATGAAATTTAGACACTTCTTTTAAATTAGGGTATATTTTGACATTTTCAGTGGGTTCCCTATATACTTAAGTTTCCCTTTTCTCCACATAGTTTTCTCATGTATCATTGAATACACTAAGAAAAAACTTATCTTACTTACTATGATGATATTCTTATATTTTTTATTTGGTATTGAATGTAGTCCCTTTTGTAGAGACCTATGTATAATTCATATGTTAAAATATTTCCTTTTTGTTGATTATGATCCAGTTAAAGGTGAGATCATATGGTATTTGTCCCTCACTGCCTGGCTTACTTCACTTAGCATAATGCTCTCAACAAAAGCAGAAAGCAAGTAAAACATAACCAGAGATATTGAAATTAAGAACAGTGTAACAATAGCCAGGGGGCAGCGGGAAGGAGACAATGGAGAGAGGGGTTTTCAGGCATCACTGTAGAGGACACATGGACAGAACAAAGGGGGAGGAGGGAGGCTGGGGCAGGGAAGTGGGGTTGGAGGGGAAGGGAGGAGAGGAGGGGAGAGGATGCAAATAACTGTAATTAAACAACAATAAAGTAATTATTAAAAAAATATTTCCTTTTTGTCTTTCATTCTAATTTAATCAATCAATGGCTAAATCAATAAACATTTTTAGCCCCTAATCTGTTTAGGCATTATTCTAGGTGCTAATAATACTAACGGTGAACAAAATAAACAAAAATTCCTGCCCTCATAGAGCTCTCATGCTCTCTTAATAGCAAACAATTTTTATAGAAATACAATCTTTCACCTACAAAATTTAGCTACACTCTTTTCTTCAAACTTTTTTGAGTAAAGCTGCATTTCTTTTATGACCCCAGTTTTCCCACAAAACATACTTTAAAATCTCAATAATTTAAAGTACATGTCACATCTTTCTTATATTTTAAATTTTTTTCATGGCTCTCTTTCCAATTAGAAATAATGCTGTCTAAATCTTTTTTGTAAAACAATTGACACGAGTAGCAGAATTTTCTATGGTCTTACCATTGAAAATCTGAATATCAATATTTTTAAAAACTTAATATCATACCTTTAGGTTTGGTACTTTGGGATAATTTGGGTTGATGTCTGTGGGGGCAGAGATTGCAAATTGTCCCCCAGTACACACCTCTCCCTCTCTGCATTCACAATGGAGCCTTGCCCTATTGGGCTCTTTTTCACTGGCTACAGCGTAGTAACACAGTGAGGCTTAATCAGGCACATCGTATCAAGGGGTGACTATGGCTCAACAGCAAGATAGAAGCCATTTGGACCCCTGAGGATGACGGAGCCATCGTGTCAACCCTGGACAGGTGACACTCAGATTCCATTTGCCTCAGAGAGAAATTTCTGTATTTAAGGTATGGTTCGGGGAGGTTTTTGTTAGTTGCAGACAAACCTAACCCTAACTGACACATAGTCCATAATTTATTATCATAAATTTAAAACCTGTTAAATTTTAAGATCCTGTATGATTCTTACCGTTGGGATTAGTTCTTGAAGATGATGAAATTTTTGGCTATGTCACATGATTATTATTGGCAACAGCATGATTCCCCAGTCCAAATCTTAGAGACTTTTCTGGACAATAAAAAACAAAAACATTTGTTTTGACATTATTTTTGTATAATTCCAGATACCTAGAAAGAAATCAAATCAACCAATGGCAAATATAACAAATGACTCACAAGAATAAAAATATCTGTACAAGGAAATTCAAAACTACAAAGGTGAGACCACAAATACCTGGGTGCAGGCAACCACACTGACTAGGCAGAAAAGGCACTACCCGGGCATTTGATTAGTTGGATCACATGGATTTGCCCATAACCTTCACTTGTTTTTAGCAGATAGGATGCTCTGTAACTAAGTCGATGTCACTTTTCTCAGAGTAAATTTTGCCTCTCCTTACTTTTCTGAGAAATTGGGATTCATATCTTCTCCAGTCTTTTTTCTTTCCTTCCTTCTGCTTGGTGCTATTTTATGCACGATTATATGCAGGGCTCACTTTCATTTTCTAACCATTAAAAATCAGATCCATCACATGTCACACAACTATCATATGCCTCTGATTATTTTTCCAAATTCCAATGATTTACAACTGCTGCTTAATGGCTGGAGAGCATTTTAATTCAGGGTGGTTAACATCACTTGAACTGCTACATCATTTAATTGGTAACACTATAGATTTATGAGCAAAAGCAGGCTTTGCATAGAGACATCAAGTCTACAAAAAAATAAATAAAAGAAAACCAAACCATCATGTTTTAAAAATTGATGTCAGAAATGTACCACTTCGTTCAAATAAACTGCTATGAAATAATCCCTTAAAACATGTAAATAAAGAGCCAAGGACTTAAAAGCAAAAATAACACCTAGATGAGAGAAATAGTTTATATTTTCTTGGGTGATAAGATTAAATAACGCACAGACTCAAAATATACCTATACATAAAGCAATTGTTCCTAAAACAATTATGAAATATTTACACCATCTCTAAGGGAATGGCTGGAATATAAACAAGGTACCCTATTTGAAAGAGGTTCAAAGAGCCTTTCTATTACTGCAACTAATTTATATTCTGAAACTGAGGATATTGCAGACCTACAGTAGAAGTCCATGGTACTTGATAAATCAAGTCCAGAAATTATACTACCATCAATCATGAGTATCAGTAATGACAAAAATATTCAAGAGATTCACAAAGAAAAAAATGCTTTTAGTTTTGATGCAACTGAGCAAAAATATAGCTCAAACCTTTTCTTTCAGCAAGACAACACAGAAGTTAAAGTTAGATATTAAAGCTCTATTTCCGCTCAAAAGTTCATATTGTAATAAACTGTTAAATAGCACAGCACGTGTCATACCCCAATATCACACCGAGTAACAATATTCTGTGAATGCAAAATATTATAATTTTACTGATTTTATTTCAGTTGTTTTGCCATTAAACTTAACTTTTTTTTATTTTTTATATTTTTTAAGATTTTATTTATTTTTATTTTTAGAGAGAGGAGAAGGGAGTGAGAAAGAGAGGGAGAGAAACAGCAATGTATGGTTGCCTCTCACATGGCCCTCACTGGGGACCTGTCCCGCAACCCAGGTGTGTGCCCTGACTAGGGATCGAACCGGGACCCTTTGGTTCCCAGCCCGCACTCAATCCACTGAGCTACACCAGCCAGGGCTTAACTTTTTTTTAAATTTTAGTTTTGCTAATGCACAATGCAGTTCAGAGCGGCAGTATGATATTGTGGCTAAGAATGGTAGTCAGATGTCTTGGGTTCAAATCCAGGTTCTGTGTCATCTGTATGATCTTGAGCAAATTTCTTATCTCCACTTGCCTCAATTTTTAAAATGAGAATAATAATAATACAGAATTTACTTCATAAGGTCATGGGAGGAGTAGCTTGCAAGGCTTAGAGTTTCAAAGGAGAAGTGAGCACAGAAGTCCAATTCTAGCCTCATTCACTTACTCTTTTATGTCTTTGTGCATCAACCCAAGGAATAAAAATAAGAACAGACATTTCTGGCTGAACTGCTACCTTCTTACCTCTCTTCATCCACCAGTGTTCCTGATATACTAAAGGGAATCTTAGAGAATTTGAAAAATCTTATTTTCCATGTCAGAAGCTATTACATCATCCTACTTGCAATAACATGTCTTAATCTTCTCCAGGTTTGATGAATTCCTGGGCCAAGTGGAATAAATGTCATATACTAGGAAACCAAGACAAGAATGCACAGTTAAATTTTTCAAAGTATTACCTCCATCACAACAGTAATGAGAGAAACACTGAGTAATTGGGTTGGAAGGATTGGAGGTAATCCTGCTATGTTTCCGAAAGGATACCAGGGCAAACAATCGTTAGGAAATAGTCTTATCTGGATCTGAAGCCCTTGCCAAGCTGACCTTGGCAGAAACAATGAATCAGTCCTTTATTAGATTTGTCAGTCTCAGCTGCACACTTTGCTTTATAGTTTGATGGATCTACTCCTCCTCTAGCCACAAAGGAGGGAAGTGCTGAAAAATCTATAAAGAGAGGCTATTTAACAATTAGTGAGCTTTCCTGTGATGTGCCCATGGAGGGTCTCCTTCAGTTCTTCAGGGCTTCCTCTTGTTATATTGGAAGCGTGTCTAAAAAGAAATTGCTTTATTTAAATTTTAAAAATTAATTCCACAGTAAGTTCTGTATTATTAGGAGCTTGGCTGCTATTTATGGAGAATTGACACCCAGTTGCAAACATCAGCCTCATTGATTTGACCTCCTATGGTCTCATGTGGCTGATAGGAGACTCATTTATACCAGTGGTTCCTTATTTGGTTTGAGGATTATCAAAGATTTATGAATTCAGTCTAGAAAAAATCAAGCCTTAATCACACTTTTTAAATACTCTCTAAAAATCAATCACCTCATTTTTTATTAATCAAACCAATTAAACCATGAAAAATGTCCATCTTGATTATATCTTACCACAACACACTTCAAGAAGCTGATTTTGGGCTTCCACCTGTCTTTTGTGATAGAAAGAACATTAATCTCTACCTTGGTGTTCTATGTATTAATCCTCATATTTAATAGTGGAGGCACCTATATTACATATTAATATGTATTTTAAATTTTAAATTGTGAAGTTAAGCTTTATAAAAAATTTATATTATGGGGGAAGGGGAAGATTTCTTTTCCACCTTGCCCCTTTTACTCCTTAGTGCCAACAACCACTAATATTTCCCAACCTATTCAGTTTAGCTACATGATATTTCCTCCCCAGGTTGCACTTTAAAAGAGGACCTATAGTCTAAATCTCTAATCATTGAAGATTTATGTTATCTATGGTCACATTAATGTTTAATTTTATTTCAAACAGATATATTGGAATGCCAGCATAACTTTGGTTGTTCAATGATAGCTCAAAACAGAATTGTGGTCAGACACGCACCCTCGTCAAACTACTTACCAGTAATTTAATACCTCATATATAAGGCATAAAGATACTCTATTCTCAGACTAGTTCCAAGGCACTCCATTATGGATTTTCTGGGTTGAAAAGAATCATAATGGTTACAAAATGTAAACAAATATTTGGAATACTCTCTGAAATTTTCCACATTTTTCATCAGGTCAGTAGGCTAGAGAAAAAGAACTACTTGCTTTGATAAGTTTATCTGTATCTGTAATTCCTGTCTTGAGAAAATAATATCTTGAAAAGTTGGGAATACAAATGTATGACTACTGATTTCACAGCCTTATGCTTTCAAATCCACTTTCCTATTTTGTCAAGTAACTGTCAAAGCAGGCTGAGTTTTTCCCCTCCTCATTTAAATGTCTCTCATGCTCTCTGATTTAAAAAACATGCTAAAATAAAATTAGTACTATTTGCTTTTATTTTGCCTAGGGTTTTTTTTTTTTTTTTTTTTACAGGAACCAAAATGTAGCCTAAAAGGAATAGAAATGGGAAGGAATGGGTGAATTGGGAGTGCCCCAGGCACGGAGAATGAGAATGAATGTTCTATCAGAAACAATGAGAATGATTGCTGTACAGTCTACAAACTAGAAAGTTTCACATTAGCTCATTAAAGTTCAGTTTTAATGTTGAGAACTTTCAGTGTTCTCCATGTAAATGCTCTAACTCTAGAGATAGAATTCGTGTGGTTTAAAAAAAAACTGTGTGAAAAAACATAATTTATCAACTGTGCATAGAACATACAAAACCTCAATGTGCTTCTTAGAAAATGATCACTTAGAACATTCCTTCTTTAAGAACTCATAGGAATCTCTAAATGTAGGGTTATGTGAATTTATTCGACCTAGAAAACACACACACATGCACATTTCACTCATACAAATATACACACCATGTCAAATTTATAGACTTTACCATTGGAGCAAGGACAAAGGCATTAGACATTGAAACAAAAGGAAAATGACTAGTCACTTTCAGTATTTGATAAGCTAATCATAAATTTCTGACATAAATGCATGAGTATAAGTGCAAGGTGCCTCTCTAACGCTGTAAGTCTGAAATAGAAGGTCAACGAATGACTAACGGCTAGATAGAAATCATGACTAAATGAATCGAATGGTAGCCAAAAGCAGATGCCTGTGAGTAGGTAATAGTTAAATGCCACATGTTTAGCTTAATTTATCATTGCATTTTACTTGTTTCCCAAAATATCGTATTCATTCAATGACTATGTAAAGACCTACTGTGTGCTAGGCTAGGTTCAGTTTGTAGCGAGTTCACAGTTATAAATAGGTGCCAAACTTTAAACTCTTTCTAAAATATTTTGTTTCATTCCTGCTGATCTTGTGCTCTTTTTGTGGTTGTTGTTGAAATTAATGAATACTCACCGCATTCAGTAACATTTTCCAGACTTCCAGACAAATGAATTTATAGCATACTCACTCACTTCCCTTTGAAAACACAATTTTTACAGTTTTTGTTTCCAGAGAATACAGAGTATGTTTATGTTTAAGAAGAATTAACGAAATAAGAAAATGATTGCTTCACTGAGTAGTGTAGCCTCAAAGTCACAGATAATCTAGAGAACTTCAGTGACGTACTTCTTTTTCCACTGGGGCCTGTTCCAATTAAAAATAAATCCACGTTCCCATAAAGAGGATTCTTTCTCCAGCTACAATGTACTTCAGGAGAACTCCACTACCTGCTCTCGCCTGATCAAATAGGCTTTCAGGACAAATCCTATACTTTTTTTTTATTTTAAATGTTGACTTTGTAATGACTTTTGGATAAATATTGTTAAATGATAGGCTTAGTTCTTTTTTATTTGTTTACTGTAAAGGGGGAAATTATTTTTTAAACATAATTTTCTGATTTCCTTTTATTGTTCTTTGGAGTTATCTGTTTTTATTCATTTGCTTGTCTTCACTTGGGGACAAAGGCCATATTTATAGTTTTACACTGCACTACAGCTAAAATATCTTCTCAAACCATAATTCATTTGTCTACTCCTCTGGAGATTATATAGATTTACTTGGACATATTCTTTTTTTTTTTAAAGATTTATTTATTTATTTATTTTTAGAGAGAGGGGAAGGGAGGGAGACAGAGAGGGAGAGAAACAGCAATGTATGGTTGCCTCTCACATGGCCCCCACTGGGGACCTGGCCCACAACCCAGGCATGTGCCCCGACTAGGAATCGAACTGGGACCCTCTGGTTCCCAGCCCGCTCTCAGTCCACTGAGCTACACCAGCTGGGTTGGACATATTCTTATCATACCAATTTACTAATATTAATATAGACAGTAGTGATTTTATAATATGCCAAATAAGTAATTAATTAAGGTTTCCTAAGACTGACACTCTGGAATTGGATTTTTTTAAATATTAGTCTACAGAGATAGCTTGTGAAATTAGATTGTGGATATATACTAACTAGTGTTAATAAGAGAAGCATTAAACTTAATTGTTCCCCAATTATTCAATGTTTCATTAGGTGACTTGATTACTGTACCTGTTGTTAATGAAACTCAACTGATATCTCTTTTGCTTTGCCCAAGGTCATACAGGCAACAGCAACCTACAAGTGGACTGGGGGAAAAAATCTGTGTAACTAAAGAGCTTACACTTTTCTCATGAGGCAGAATTATATCAATGCTTTGTTCTCCTATCTCCACACGTGACCTGATTCTTTTTATATTTTATGTAAGTAAATAACAAACTACTCTACCAAGTCAGAAATCCAGAAGCCATCTGAGACTGCTCTCTCTTCCTTAAAGACCATTGATAATTGGTGCCTAATATCAGCAGAGTTTACCTCCTTAACATTCTTGGTACCTGAAATTTCCACTTCTACTTCTCCAGTCTTAGATAAATTCCTTACCTTTATCCCAAATTAAAGTGTTTCCCTTTCTCTCATTTACCCTCCATTATCAAAACTCCATGTTACACACAAATTTTCTATAAGGCAAAACTAACTTCATACACACACCCCAACACCACCACCACCACCATCTTCACCACCACCATAAAATTCCTGAGTGGCATCTAACAAGATAAAGTTCAAATTCATTAGTATGTCATATATTGTTCACTGATCCAATTCCTGCCTATTTCCCTCTAGTCCTTCCTGACATACCACACTTTATTCTCTAGTCATTTTAAACCACCCACTCTTTGCTGAAGTTTTGTTCTGCTACTCCTATTACCTGAATGAGCTTTGTTTCCCACAATCTCTTCAGGTCAAACGGTGCTTCCTCTGTGAAGCCTTCTGTGAGTGTCTCCTTTGTGGACATTGTGGTTGACTACCCAACATTAATCTCACCCTAAATTATTGGTTTAAATAGGGATAATCTCATTCCTCTATTCTATACGGCCTTAAGATGTGTATGATACAACCTCAGTCAAATTTACTTCCCCTATCACTTTACAAGATTAACGCCTTTTACAAAGTTTTAATTTCTTCAATGGAAAGAAATCTGGAAAGCATTATGCTAAGTGAAATAAGCCAGGCAGTGAAAGACAAATACTATATGAACTCACCTATAAGTAGAACCTAATCAACCAAACAAACAAGGGAGCAAAATATAACAAGAGACATTGAAATAAAGAACAAACTGACAGTAACTAGAGGGGGGGAGGTAATGTAGGGTAAAGGGCCATCAAGGAACATGTATAAAGGACACATGGACAAAGGCAAAGGTAGGTAGGATCAAGGGTGGGAGTTGGAGATGGGTGGGGTGGGAGAGGAATGGTAGGAGTAAAATGGAGACAACTGTACTTGAACAATCATTTAAAAAATAAACATAATGTAACTGTGGGAAAAAAAGAAAGAAATCTATCACATTCATCTTTGTAGTGGTCATACATATAACTCTTATATAGTAGGCACAATCATATGTCATGGTTTATATAGTAGGCACTGTCATTTAGTAAGCAGAATCAAATTTATATTTGTCATATAATAAACTATCATGTAGAAGACTGAATTATAGTTTCAACTCTCACGCAGTACTTAAATGTTGCCATAATAAATTGATACTTGGATAGCAGTATTTACATTATGCACTTTGACCACATGATTAATAATTTATAAGAGAACATTTGCTTTGAAATCATAAAAAAACTGAGTTTAAATACCAGGTCTGCACTAACATTTATTAACATGGAAATGGAGATACTAACTTCAAATTCCTTCAAGGAATAAATGACAGAATGTACCAAATAATACCTGGAACATAACAGTGTATGAGATATTATATAGTCTATAAAATATCTTTTTCTTAAAGTGGAATATGAGGGAAACTAACTATTTCTTAAGCCAGAAAACATAAAGGCAAGTGAGTTTTGTTCACTAGGCTAAAAGTTTCTCTCCACCTTAAGTGCCCTAGGGATTCTAAGCAAAAAGATGCAGCAGGAACCCCTTCACGGTCTTGCAGTCATTGCTACTAAGCAGGGTATACAGCCGGAAGTCTGGTCTAAGTGGTGAAGAAATGGGCTTCGGATCTAGACTAACACTTACAACCATTTTATCTTGAGCAAAGATCTTCAACTCTCGCATGCTTTCACTTTTTTCTCTCTCAAAAAGTTTCTGCCTCATAGGTTTTGTGAGAAAGATTTAAAGAGTTGATTAAAACATGCCTGGAACATGAAATGCTCTTAATATAATGCTAAATATTATAATTATAGTCCAATGAGCTCACTAGGAGAAAGGAAGAAGAGGGAGCAAAAACATAAAGGTATCAGGCTGAGCTACTCTTGACCTGAGTTTACCTGGACCTGAGCACCAAGCTTATTATAATAATTCTTATGCAGTTTCTACAATACCTACTAAAATTTTATTGGTACATACATCACACAGCCCTTCTTCCCATATGGTTTCTTTCTCTGTTTATCCTCTCTTTCCAAATGGTTTTCCATGCATAAGGCACACATCCTTCCTTGGAAATATCTAGCATGTGCATATTTGATCCAAACTGGGCTCAGAATTGAACTCTTTATTCTGTTGATATCTTTTCTCTTGCTTAGTTCTAATCATCATGGCTTAAATGTAAAAACCTACAGGAATATTTCAATTCTGCTTTCGACTCTTACTTTTTGATATATTTTAAATGTTTCAAAATGTTTGATATATTTCAAACATTGTCGATAAACTAAAATTCCAACTCTTAGATATTCTTTCACACCCATTCAAATCATCCCCAAATCACAAAGATGTGTGATCCTTAGACCATTCATTCTAAAACATAGAAAAACATAAATCAGTAAAGGGAAATAGACTCAGAAATATATGTTGGTGCAAATGTTTATCTTAAATAAGTTATGCTTACATTTCTTATAAAATTACAGTTATCAGGAATCCATCAGATTTTATTTATAACTGTATTATAATAGTGTATATTTTTCATACAGTAGTTAAGTCAAAACATGACTTTTTTGGAACAAATATATCCTTATGCCTCAGCAGCTAACTTCAGTTCTACTTAAGAGAACCAACAGCCAGGCAAAATTTAAAGGAACTGACAAAGACCAAGCTGAATGCTCTCAACATCCCACTGCAGGGTAAGATTTATTTTAAATAAAAGTGATGTGTCCATTCAGATCTCTCAGTTTGGAGTTCTACAGTAGTCGGTAATAATTATACGTTCCCCGTTTAGGTCCTAATTATATTTTTAAACCTTTTTATCGTGCATTTTAACAAATAAGCCCTAGGTCGTACCCTGTGTCACTGCAGAGAAGGTACTCTCATGAAGGTTATGAGAAAGGTGGTCAGAAAGGCCAAAACATTTCCTGATAAAATTGCTTCTAAGATATATAAATAGAAGCTTTTCCAGAGCTGCAGCTTGATGCTATATTGGGAATCATGTAACATTTACAATATATGTCCGTGCAAAACAGTCTTGTGCTAAAACGTCGTTAAAAGAAATAGTACTTTTAGAGAATGCTCCTTTAGTATTATAGTAAGTTCCCTCCTCGTTTCTGCTTTGTCCACCTAGCATTGGAGTATTTTGCCAATTAGAAGTAGATAGTGAAAATTCCTCTAAAAATTCCATTTACTTGATCGTTAGCTACTATGATAGAATTTAAAGTTTTTCAAAAATAGGGTGAAATCTTAAACGCTTTGAATGGAAGAAACAGATTTATTTCAAAAGGGAAAACAATAATTGAAATAATCTAAAACTATCTCATGCATTGATCTAAGAGCTAATAAAAATGCCTAAAATTCTAAATTTAGATAATCATGTTAATATATGAGTTTACTACAAATATTTACTGATTGTTGTCCTAAAGAAAACCTATATATCTTAGTATCTCAGGTTTTTCACATAAATTATTGGTTATGTTTGAAAATTTTAAAATTTCCAGGGAGAAATCATAATTCATGTGGAAAACAGATGTACAAAATTAAGATGTTTGTGAACCTCTCTAGTTAAAATAATCTTATAACTTTAGATACTGATGGTACTATGGACATATTTTCTTAACATTCTGAATTTTATTCACCTGTTTTAGAATTATAAACAATTCTTAACTTGAAGATGAAGAAAAAGAGTAGCAAAATGAGGCAGTATATATCAACCTGAGGAGCAATGATGAACATAGAACTATTGAAAAAATTCTTCTGAAAGCCATCAAAGAGTTTACAAGACACCCCAGGAGTTGCTGAACCAAAATCTGAAAGAAGACAAGAAATCAGACATATAAGTTTAGGGACTCAAAGCATACTTACCCTAAGAATATTACCCATTTCTGTAGGAGAAATTGAAAGTCTGAGTGGTGCTTTTGATGGCCTGTGGAATTGGAGAAAAAGAAATCAAAGTCCTACAAAAAGAGAGAACATTGGTAATGCACCCATTAAAAAGGGTTATATGAATAAAGTTAGCTGGAAGTACGCAAGCCCTTTCTTGAATGCATAGCCTATCATCTGTAGTCCAGGGAAGCTCAACTCTTCAACTTAAAGTGTTGCTGGATTGGTAGGTCCCTATGTGTCTTGAAAAAACAAAGGAAAATCCTCTATGAAGAACATCATATGAAAGTCAACAAATTTTTTTCCAAATAAGTTTTAATATAATATTATCACCAAGCCAAACAAAATCAGATATACAAGGAAAGGCAATATCATGAGCGAACACTAATTGACACAATACACAAAGAGCCTTGCTGGACTTGAGAGTCCCCCTACTTTGCCCAAGCAGAAGAGCTAAATCACAGCCCCCCTCATTTCTGAATGTAGTGCCCAGGCCAGCCAGAAACCTAGCCAGAACACCTGGAAGCTGCATAGCCTCAAATGCTTCAGCAGAGAGTCCATCAGGCAGAGCTGATTATCTGCAAAGCAACGCTAATTGTACTGTTCAGCCAGGGAATTAATGTCCTGGGCTGGCTTGAGTCAAGACCACAAACAGTCTTCCTGGCCTTTGAACTTGTCCTCTTGCACAGGGAAACCAATTTGTAGCCCTGTTCATTGCTGAATACAGATTCCAGCCTGTACAACCAGGGACACTAATCAGAGCACACAGGAAGCTGCATACTCTGTCCAATAGCCCTGCTTACAGTGGCACTGGAGCCTGTGGATTTTTCCATCTGCAAAGCAAAGCCAATGTCCCTGTCTTGCCAGGAAATTCAGTGTATGGCCTTGCCTAATTCAGGTCCTCAAACAATGAGCCATGCAGGTCTTGGGCCCATCCTGTTGCCCCACCAGGAAGGATAATTCATCGCCCCACTTAATTGCTAAGTATAGTGCCCCGTCCCAACAGTCTGACCATAGAACCCAAACAACCCATCTTACTGCCTCACTCTTGCAGAGAAGGAAGTCAGCAGATCTACCCAAATGTTCCTAGCCAGAGGCCCCTGTCCCCAACCCCACACACAGAGCTCAGGGCAGTGAGTTCATCTGAAAATAGACCCTGATAACAAGCCGCACCTGCCCAAGGACATTACTAACAGAGATACCTAGCAACCAAAACTGAATTGACTGATGAAGAATCGCCTCTGCCAAAGCAAACCTGTAAAGTGTTAAAAAGCAAACCGCTTACTCAAATGTGTATATACCAATGGAAAGAATCAAGGATCACAAAAATCAGGTGAACATGACACCACCAAAGGAAACTAATACAGTTGTGCTAACGAAACCCTAAAGAAATGAAGATCTGTGGACTGTTAGACATTCAGAATAATCCTCTCAAAGAACTTCAGTGAACTACTAGAGCACACCGAAAGACAATTAAACTAGAAAAAACTATATATAAACAAATGAGATGTTCAACAACAACAACAAAAAAGCAATTGTAGAGCTGAAAAAATACAGTGATTGAACTGAAGAATCAATAGCAAGCTTCAAAGGATTCTACCATACAGAAGAAAGAATCAATGAGCTAGGTGATAGGATATCTAAAACTATCCAACTGGAGGAGCAAAAGGAAAAGAGAATAAAAAGAGTGAAGAAAGCCTACAGGACATAAGAGACAAGATCAAAAGAAACAATATTCATATTATGGTTATTTTAGAAGAGAGGAGAAAGAAAAAAGGACAGAAGACAAAGGGATAATGTATATGTAAAACAATAATGATCAAAAACTTCCCAAACCTAGTGAAATGCATGGATACCCAGATACATGAAGGGCAAAGGACCCCAAATAGGTTGAGTCCAAATAGGGCTACAATGAGACACATGATAATTAAATTGTCAAAAGTCAAAGGCAAAAAAAAATAATTTTGAAAGCAACAAGAGAACACAGAAATTACATACAAGGGAATCCCTATCTTAAGACAAATGAAAATGGAAATGAAGAATGCAAAAATGTATGGGATGCTACAAAAGCAGTTCTCAAAGGAAAGTTCAAATGCCCACATTCAGAAACAAGAAATATCTCAAATAACCTAACCCTACACTTTAAAGAACTAGAAAAAGATAACAAACTTAGCTCAAAGTTAGCAGAGGAAGGGAGAGGAGATGGGTGGAGGTAATCAAAGGGTACAAACTTTCAGTTATAAGGTGAATAAATTCTGGGTGTGTAATGTGCAACATGGTGACTAGTCAGCACCACTATAGTGTGTGCTTGAAAGCTGCTACATGAGTAGATCTTAAAATTTCTCATCGCTCACACACACACACACACACACACACACA
Organism: Micronycteris hirsuta; assembly: GCA_004026765.1. Classification (NCBI taxonomy): domain Eukaryota; kingdom Metazoa; phylum Chordata; class Mammalia; order Chiroptera; family Phyllostomidae; genus Micronycteris; species Micronycteris hirsuta. Next base: position 123,957 of record PVJI01001896.1, read on the forward strand.
CCAATGATAACAATATGAGGTAATAGATATGCTAACTAACTTTATTATGGTGATCATTTCACTATATATATATGTATATATTAAATCATCACACTGTAGACTTTAAACTTACATAAAGTCTAATTGTTCAATAGACACTTCAGGCACATGCCAATGTATTGCACAAGCACAGGTATAAACACGCTAAAAGATGAGTTTTGTGGAAGGGATAAGCAGATTTTGCATATGGAAAAATATAAATAAATATAGCCAGAGAACAAATGATAGTATTTTAAATATGACCACAAATATTTTGCAGCTCGTTCTATTAGGTAATAGAATCTATTTCCCCACTCCTTAAAACTACATTCACCTTTTGACTTGCTTTGACCAACAGAGTGTGATAAAAGTGCTTTTGTATGAGTTCCAGCACCTAATATTCAAGATGATTTTAGCTTTTTCTACACAATCTTGGAAAATATCTCTGCTGTTTAAGGAGACCTGGAACCAAATACTGAAAGATGAGAGATTTCACAGGTCATTGATCATAAGGCAAGAACCAACACCAAGATTCCAGGCACAAGAATGAGGTCACTTTAGATGCCCCCCAGCCCCCACCACTCCAGTCAAGACAGCAGATGACTGTTGTTGCACTAGTAAACCCAAGTGAGACCAGCAGAACTGTCTAATTGTCCCAGCTGTCGTTTGTCCTTTGTGACACTGATATTGTCCAGATAGTCTCATTATTATCTATTGGCACATATATGCAAAGACACATCTGTAAGGCTACTATTTTCCAATATTCAGTATAGAAAGAGGCATTCCATCTCTTTCACATTCCTAAATTTAATGAAATTTAATGAGAAATGCTATAATATTCCCCTTTTCAATGTTTCCCAAGGAATTCCTAGTTCTCTAGCTTTCCCTTTTCCTCCATAGCTTAGCAATCTTAGCTTATATGATGGTGGGGTAGGCAGAGGCTTCTGCTCAATCACTTACTTCTTTTCCTAATTTCCTCCCGTCTTACAGCTACTCAGTGAACGCCTTCCTTTAAATAATGTCCAGATGATGAGAACAGGGCTGGATTAGAGGTTTAAAGTATACAGTGCAGGTGGAGGTGGAGTGGGAAATCAACTGCTTGCACCTTATCCTATCATATTCATCTAATGGAAAATAAATTGCAAATATATGGTTGACAAAGTAGCTTATAATTCTCACATGCATTGTGAAACTTTGCAGAGGTGAATGCATGGCAAATACCAAATATGTAATTTTAATTTGTTAATTGAGCCAATAAAATTAATTCAGATAGAATTCATGCCCTTTACATGTTCAGCATTTTTCCCTTCAGAGGAAGATTCTACCTCAGATCCTTTTGAGGTCAGTGTGTATAATCTTTCTCTAAACATCTACATAGACGACTAGTGCCTACTAGACAATTCTCTGCTCAGAGACAAATGGAAAAGAGGATATGGGAGAGGAGGAGAGTTCTTATGCACTTCACACCCATGAAAAGATATTCCTAGCTCCTTTCTGGCAGGAAATAGAGAATAATTTCCAGCAGTTTTGAATCAGTAATTTTTTTGATACTTTGATTAATTCTGTAATAAAATAACTATAGTTTACAATCTACTTCAATCACATAGATTTTATAGTTGATTTTCTAAAATATCCTTATAAATAGATTCTTTTCTTATTATTGTAAGACTTTGATTATGCTGGACAATGGAATACTATATGTGGAACCTGGGGCAAGACCTGGGGATGTTGATCAAGCATGAAACTTAAATCAGATATCATTCATTATGTGAACGAATAAAAATATGAATTCTCTACTCATTTTTCAAGTTATCAATGTTGTTAAAAGATGGCAAGAGTTCAGATTTATCTACAGAACGGCATTTTTCAAAATCCAAATTAATAATGATTTATCTCTTTCAGACCCTTTGTTGAAAATTTAAGGCAAAATAATAAACTATTTTTTGCAATTATATAAAATAAATATATGTTTTCTATATACGTGTATGTCAAAGTTCACAAAATTAGGAAAATCTGCTATGCAGTTCTAGAGACAAAAAGTAGAATGGCATTGGTAAATATGGAAGACACTTAGAAGATTCCCATAAAAATTGTGAATAAAACTTTATGATTTTAGAGAGCTAATTTCAAAGTCCAATTTACCATTTTAGATCATTAATTTCACTTAGTAATTATTTGCAAAAAAGTAATAATTCAGATGTATGAGCATCTATTGACTAAGTATTCACTGCAAATGACACTATTTCTAAGAAAAAAATTCCTGCCTTTCACTAATGGTTTTTTCCAAAGAGAAGGAAATGAAAAGGAAACAATCCTTAGTATGAAATTTGTTTGTTGCATTTGTCCTTCCCACTCAATTTATTTTCTTTCTGCATGCATATATTTAATTTCATCAACAAGATCAGTTTCATCATTATACTGGATTTTGGCTTCAAGTAATACTGGATTTCGTAGAACCAGTGACTATCAATGGGCACAATAGAGCAAAAGGACTTCGGAAGAACACTACAATAAAATGTGTCATAAATATAATTATTTTGCATGCCAAATCATTTACTAAATCCAGATTTTTATTCCAAATATTCTGATTAAAATTTATTATATTAGTGATTTTGTTGAAAATACTTATTGAGCCAAGTTATCTTTGGGCCAAGGTCACTCCCTAATAGTAAACATAACAGTTCCAAAAAGTGGAGTTCCAGTAGCTTGAGGGAGTTAACACTCTTCTTGAAGGATTAACTGAAGTCCAAAGAAAACACAAACCTATAAATGCAGAGATTTTCATTAAATGTAAATTAAGACGAGTACTTTGGAGGCTTGGTACAGAAAATAAAAAATGGGTTAAGAAATATCCTTTCGGTTGGAAAGAATAATAACCATTTAAAAACTACTAAAGGCCATTTAGACGCAAGTGTTATATGAAATCTATTTGACCATGGTTTTTTGGAATGTTTTAAAAATTGGGAATTTTTGTGATGAGAACTTTTAAGATCTATTCTCTTAGCCATCTCAAATAAAAATAAAAACTTCAAAAAGTTAAAAACATTGGGAATTTTTAAAAACACAGTAGGGAAACATTTTAATGCATAGACGGGGATGGGCAAAAGTAGGATTATAATTGTTCCTATGGAAATATACATAATAAAAGAACAAACTCTGTGTTTCATGTACCCATAACTATAAGCCTACTTTTGGCCACCCCATATGTCTTTCCCCTCAGACTCAAAGCAAGTTGCATGCCCCCCCACCCCTGACCTCATGTAGCTATGCATTTGTAAAATGCCTTCAAACCGAATGTCCTTCTTGGTTCAGAATCTCATATATGACTTGCATGACGTTAATGAAGTAACTTATTTAACCTACGGTCAGGATGCCTACCTCATATCTTCAGGGGCCTTATTCTATCTGTTACAAACTCTTTCTCCAGTATCTTCGACATCTTTATTCATCCAGCCAGGTCGGCACCCTTAAAGGTCCTTTCTGGTGCAGGGAAGGAGCTATAAAGGAAGAGCAGCGGTTATGTCCCCAGTGTGTCAGAATCTCTTCAGGATCTACTTCCCAAGGTCCATTTTAATGCCTTTCACAACAGCTTTATTTACTCTGTTTTTACCCTAATGCCTTGAGTCAGGAGTCTCCCTTTAGAGTCATTAAATTGAAATCTTGCCTCTTTTTTTTATTTTTTTCTCCCCTAGCAGAGGACTCTTACCTTTGTCTGCAGCCCAGAGGCTAGTCCTGCCCACCCCTCACCCAGCTGCTTGCTGCTTGATTCTCGTACACACCACATAGCCTGGTCCTACTGGCCCCCATTTACACACATATTGTATTAGCTAAAACTGAATTTGTTCTTAGTTTTTAAACATACTCAGGTCTGCCCTATCCAAAAACAAAACAAAACAAAACAAAAAAAAACTTCCATTACTTATCCCAAACACTTCTGTAGTCTCAATCCCTTTCTCTCCTTTCCTTTTTTATTAGATTCCTTAAAAATGTAGCCTACCCTCCATCTCTACTTCTTACTTCACAACTCCCGCCGTATTTACTGGCTTCCATTCACAATAGTACATGGTACTTGCTCTTGCTAAAAAATGCCATCAGCCTTATCCCTAGCTTCAGCGGATACTCTTCTGAATTTATTTTAGTTAATCTCCTTGTGGCCTGAGCGACACTTCTTTCTTGTGACTTTCTTGGGAGGGGGGTTGGATAAAATGGTCTCGAACATGCAAAAAAAGCATGAAAAATGAATCTTCACATGAATTGTAACATCTAGCTTCTTAGTGGTACCATATATTAAGTACAAGGAGCACAAAACTACATACATTGTATTTGGTGTTCAGCATCTCCTTGCTCAGCTTAGCTGGAGGGTGCTGGTTAAGGGGCCAGGAATTATTCCAAGTTAGTTATAATTCTTGACAGCAAAGAGGATGGCCTGGAGCCTAATCTAGATTTATAGCTTTTACCAGACAAGTTGCACCAAAGTTTCTCTACCTGGGAGGTCATCTATCCAGAGCTGGGTTTCTCCTGCAGCTAAGACATAACTGGTTCCCTGGGCTTTCCTAATAGAAAATTATGGGGGAATGAAGGAAGACATGAAAACGGAGGGATGGATTCAATTTTTTGTTTTCAGTGGAGTTTTCAGAGCTGTTGCTAAAACCCAAGGGTAAAAGCTGGCTGGGTGAGGAGGTCATTAAGATGCCCTGCCCTGGGGGCAATACAGTGAAAGTAAGAATGAGCCTGTTTTAACTTCCCATTGAAACTTCATTCAGTTCAACGCAAATATTCATGGCATATCCACTACAGGCCAGGCATTGTGTTGAGTGATGAGGACACAAGGATAAGGCAGGTGTTTATTCTAACCTCAAAAATCAGCAACCCAGTGAACAGCCATCTTCACCAGGTAGGCATCAGAAAACCACAATAAGACATCAGGAATCCTTATCAGGTGGACTTTCCCCCTCCTCCTCTGCTCTATTCACCAACCCATGTAGGTGGAATCCAAAATTTTACTCTTCAGTCCCCTTACCGTTTGAGTTATACCTGCCCTTTTGAGCTCCTATAATGACACTCTAGACTAAGATGTTACTAGTTTCTTCATTCTGTCAAAGGAATTTCCAGGGAATTTATTGTAGGGGATATCAGTGCACCTCCTGCATTACTCTTTATGCTGCTTCTGTTGAATGAAAGAAACATTGGCAGGGTCTTTTGGCTCATCCCATGTTATCCACATTTCTGTTCCTTTGGTAAGTATTCCTGCTGCATTGGGATTTTAGTTGTTGAGAGGACAACCAAACTGAATCAAAACAATTATGCAATAATGTGCATGCCAAGGTTTCCTGGCATCACTTACCAGAAATTCTACAGTGTTAAAGTGTGTTGCCCAAATATTTTATTTACATTCAACTTGTCCCAATGTATTGCTAAGAATAGTAATAAATATATAGCCTGTTTGTTCAGAGTATTAAGCCATATAGCCAAATTTGGACTGGTTAATGTTGTATCTTCCTCATGAATAGAGAATATGGAATTGAAAAATGACTAACGTGGAGGACAGAATGACTCAGAAATCCAATAATAGCCAAATCATGTGAAAAAAACGAAAGGCCACTTCAGAATGAAATGCATCTGCCTGACTCACAAAACCAGCAAATTGTATTATTTAGATATACACAAAATAGAATTTCATGAACATTTTATCTGTAAATTTAATTTCACTTTGGGTTAGTGTAGGTTTGCCTTCTACTGAGATAATTCGTAGGTTCAAAGGTGTACTTCTAGCTCAAAATAATTAAACTTAATCTAGTTTGTTTTGCTTTATTTCTATCATATCATAAATCAATAACTTGCTCTGTTTGAAATTATTTTAAGAATAGGTTAGAAAACACACTTTGGATGAACCACATGCTCTTCAAAGTCCTAGGTGACACTAACCACCAAATTATTGAGAAAAGAAGATAATTTTAAAGTCTCACACACTGTGGGAGGCCCAGTGTTGCCCTAGGTAAGCTCTTCATCGAGGGTTCTGGGAGTAATTAGACCCTCTGAATAGAGAACTTCCTCCACTTTGGTATCATAAGCCACCTTACTGGGATCTAATTGGGGACAGAACTGTGAATACTCTGAGAGGACACAGTCTTCACTACTCTCATCACCACATTCATCACTGACAAACTGTCAAAGAAAAACTTAAGACAAGGTCACTGGGACCAAATTATCATCCTACATCAGCCCCCTTTGTCAGCCATCCTCATCCCCACTATTACACTGTGCCCTCTGGAATTCCCACACTTCCGTCAGCAAACAAACCTATATCCTGAGTCTCTTCCATGAAAGTCTTTGCAACCCCTTGCCCTAATTAAAATCTGGATCTCATTATGGGCTCAGCCTTCCCTGCAGCCCTTTCGATTGGAGGTTGTTTTCTTTTCTCACAAGTGGTGTAGGTAGCTTCATCATCCACCATTGCCATTTCCACATCATTACTTTGTCTATATAAACCTTGCTTTTTGGGTTTCTTCCCACTTGGAGAAAACACTTGATCCCCTTTATTCTTGCTATTATGACTTGGGAATCATCCCTGATTCTACTTCCTCTTATAATACGCCACCATTGAATGCATTAAAAATTTGCTCCTTCCACCAAAATATATTTTAATCCATGCAGTTTACATTTGCATTGCCATCATCCTAGTCTCGGTCACCCTCCTCCTTTTTCTAGATTTTTCTAGGAGTACTTTTCACCTGAGCTGCCCATTCATATAAGGCTTCATGGCCATGAGATGGGTGCAGTTGCACAGGACCTCATGTTGAGAAGAGACCTTTGTTTTGTTTAAAGCTCTACCATTGCCATTTTGAAAAATTTAACTTATTTTTGACAAAGGGCCTTACATTTTCATTTTACACTGGGTTTCACAGAAGATGCAGCCTGTCCCATTCCTATATGTGGTCTTGCCTCTTCTAACTCACTCCACATGAAAAAAGCCAGGATACTATTTTTACCATGTAAATCATGACACCCCTTTGTTTAAAATACACCAATGGCTTTCATATACACAAGTGCATGTTCTTACAAAATACAGGATACTGAAAATTTGAAAGCAAAAGGCTAGAAAATGATGTCATGCAAATAACTTTAAAAAGATGGTGTGGCTATGATGACATAAAATTTAAGAATTTAAGTAAAAAAGCATGACAAGAAATCAAAAACTATTCTTAATGATAAAGAGATTAATTCAGCAGCAAATACAAATGCTAAAAAAATCTATATGTATCTAATAACAAAGGGTGGAAATATATGGGCAAAAGGGACAGAATGAAAAGGAAAAGTAAAATCACAATCTGTTTGATAGAGCTTTCTTCATTATGCTGGAACAGCAGAGAAAACCAGCAGCGATACTGACAATCTGAAGCTAGTCTACAGCGACAGCCTCACTTTATGATCCACCATATGAGAAACTGTGCTAACTGTTCCACCGCATTTCAAAGGGGAGTGTATATGGTAATTTTTGAGAACAGTGTTCTCTATATCAATTAGGTCATATATAGAGAACACTGGACTTGAAAATTACCAAATTAACCACATGGTGGACCATAAGGCAGGTCTTGATGATATTTTATAAACTTATTCAGGTGTAATTTACATGTAATAAAACATATTCATTTCACACGTACAAATGAATACATGCATGTTATTACCTCCACAATTACAGTACAGGGTATTTCCACTATACCAAACAACAGACTTCCTCGTGCCCCCAAGAGTCAATCCTCCTCGTTATCCTAGGCAAACACTAACTTGATTTCTGTTTATTAGGAATTACAGTGTCATAAACTGAAGTAAATCTATGGAACCAGACTGTCTCGGTTCAAAATGGATATTGTAATAATATTTAGTAACTTCCTGTTAGAGTTGTTATGAGAATAAAACTAACACATATAAGGTACTTATAACTGTACCTAGCACATATTACGTGCCACATAATCATTAGCTGATTTCCTTGAGTAAAGATCTATCATTGTCCACAGGAACTTTGTTTAGAGACCTATTTTTAGATGAAGAAGGCATAATGATGGGGTGGACCACGACTTTCCCTGTATATTATTTGCCATTGACAAAGTTAACAGAAAATACATTTATGAAAGCAACTTCAAATTGCTAAGCATATTAGAAAATTCAACTGAAAATCTAATGATGCAATTCCATATCCTTTACAAAGGCAAGGATGTATATCTTTTAAAGAATTAGGATAATTAAGAGAACATGTATATTAAGAAAAAAGAAAAATAGTTTGCATCGTTTAACGTATTTGGTAGTGAACAAGTAAGACCTCTATTGGTCTTAGTAAATTAGGTACCTGTAAGCAGTAGTAAGTCATGTTATCAACTTCCAGTTCTTATGCTTCATGCTGATTAGCAAATAAGGAAGTACCATTAATAAAAGGTGCTCTTAAATGATATCCTTCTATTTATGGCCTGGGTAAGTGAGTTAAATAATTCAAGAAGAAAAAGAAATGCAACTCATTTCTTCTAACTAGAAACTACTCATTGAAAGGGCTCTTTTAAATCAAATGCATATCTAGAATAAAATTAAGTATAAATGATAGAGTTTTTTTTAACAAAAATAAAATGTTTAGTGGCTTATTTTGCTTTGAACTGATTTCTCTCTAACTATAGTCCCAGTTATAATTAATCCTATAAATTATATCTAAATGGTATACATAAATATCTTCTGACAGTTTTATATTTAACTTCCATGTTTCAGAAAAAGAATCTAAATTCCTAATCAAGATAAACTAAGAACAAAATTAAAGATTTTGATATAAATAGGAGAAAATGTGTTATTATACTGGCATATAAAATATCAACAGCAAAAGATTGTGGTTTTAATTATGTCAATCTGAAAGTTGTTTTTTAAAAGATTCCTATCAATGCCAAAACTTTAGAGATGTCAACATCTAAATTTATATTTACCACTTGTCCCTACATGTGCAAAATAAGAAAATATTTGAATAAAAAGGGAAGGAAATAAATCAACCAGATTTTTTAAAGTAAACAATGCTTAGATTAAGATATAATAAAACTGATTATTTTACTTACTTTTTTCCCATGATACTAACAAAAATAAAATATCAATTAAAACCTTGTGTTTTACTTTAACTACCTTAGAAGTAAGACAAAGGTCATTACAAATATCACATAGGAAAATGTACCCATGACCATCTATATGCCACAAATCTCTTAAATAATCTTATAAGACATACTAATAAACCACAGAGTATGGACTTTAATTGGTTCTATTTCAAATAAACAAACTAAAAAATAAAAAACTGAGAAGTGTGGCCTAGATATTTGACAATCCTAGCAAATTACTGTTATTTTTAGGATGTGGTATAGAATTATGGTTCTTTTAAAAAAAATCTCTGTCTTTTAGAGGTACTCAATGAAACATTTACAGAAGAAACAATCTAATGTCAAGGATTCAGTATAATGGGGGCAGAGAACAGTAAGTGGTTGACAGAACAGTTGAAACAGTCACGTATTGAAAACTGGTGAAGTTGGACAAACAATACACTGTGTTCATTTTATACTTCTCTCCTTGTGTATATGTTTGAGATGATTTCACATAATAAAATAATTTTTAAAGATTTACTAATTGCCATTTTAGAGAAAATTCACTCTAACTGCATAAAAGCAGGGACAATAAAGATATTGGGGTTAAATGTGTAGTTTTCCCCTTCATATGGTGTTCTTGAGCATTCATTCAGTAAGTGTGAAACAAGACATGATTTGTGGGTGAGTGCTTCCTTACTAAAAAATATCCCATGAAAAATAAGATCATGAAAGGAGATTAGAATATTATATATCCTTTATTTTTCCTTTTGGTTTCTCCAAAGATTATAATGAAATCTATGGCCCCTCAAAAAAATAGCGATTTGAAAATGCTATGCTTAAAATAGAAGACAGAGAAGTTAGAAAAAGTGGCAAACTCTCGGAAAGCACTAATATTACTCTGACTTTATCAGAGACATGTAACTGGTATTCCTTTTTGTTATCCTTGATTTTCTGATATTGGCACCAGTTGGGAATTTTTTTCTTTAAACTCTCTAAACACTGCTTTTAAAATGTGTTGCTTTATAGTGGATCGTGTATCAGACTAACCTGATAAAACTACATGTCATGTGCTTCAGTGTGCAAACACCTGTGTCTTCAGAACTGAAAGATATGCCTTTAAATCAATACATGCGGTGACCTCTGAGAAACCAGTAAACTGCTCTATGATGTTTGAGGCAACCGTAATATGGCTCCCTGGCTTCCTGGCCTCCTGACAATCATGCCTGCAAGACACTTTTGCTTTCTTGGTAGCTAAAGAATTTGAGGAATTATTTCTTTTATCACGAGTTCTCAAATTCTATAATTTGATGGTTCATTTTGAAGGTTTCACCATTACTGTCTCAGATTCAGTCAGATTTTTGCATGAAAAAAGAAAACAGTACGCTCATTTCCCTTTGAACACTGCGATGTCATAGGAAAGATCACTGTGTCTTGCCGGTTTATCACAGCAGATTCAAGCCGTGACTGCTGACACAGACATTCAGAGGAAACATGAAACATCCAATGACTCATTTGAATGTTTCTATACAACGAGACTTAATTAGTTGAAAATATATTCCCATTGCATATATTTTCAAATATGAAACCAGAACTCAATAAACAGAATCCTGATTTTTTTCTTGTGATCTAATTAAAAATAGGCAAATAGGCATAAATTAATAAATCCAATACTGATTGACTTTTGTACAAAAGGACATGAATATGAATATATCACGCAGACAAAAAGTATAGATTTTTTTAATGAATTAAGTTTTTCCAATGCTTTTGTTTTTAGAGGCATTGTCTACAACAATTTCTTTTTCAAAATAAAACTAATGTTTCTCTGTTTCTCCTGGAATAATGATTTCTTGTTTAATGATGATGAGCTCCTGAATTGTCATAAATTCTTAATGTTAAATGCAATAAACAATACACTTCTGGACATTATTGGAAAACCTTTTACGTAATTGCTTTAGTCACGTTAACAGTAAATACCTTGAGTGTGTTGCCAATGAAAGTCAATAACAATAGGAGAGCTGAGGGGAGATGTAAATTGTAGTATTCTGGTCTTTAATAATACATTCTTTAAAAGTCAATATAGTTTTCCAATTTAGATGGTGGCAGTTTGGTTTCCAGTGATAAAGTAACTACTTAAAAGAGATTAGTTGTGATAAACAGGCAAAAACCCCAAATCCCCAAACACATGTAAGGCTGGCACCAACATAGCTTTAGATGTCCATCAGTAGGTGTGATATCGACATCCATTTTCTTAAGTGGTTTTATTAGCTTCGCCTATTTGTAATACTTAATATTTAATGGCAAGGGACAATTGCCAACAATTAGCTCCTGGAAAGTGGCCAATCTATCCATATTGAACTAATGTTTCCCCCAGCAGAGTTCCCAAGGCTAGATAAGTAACAAAAATAAGTAAGAAACTGAACACGTGGCTATGAGCTATTTGCTAGACACTGTGAGCAGCAGCGTGGTCAGAGGATCTCCGTGAGTCACCAGAACACAGCCTCCAGCTGCACAGGAACACGAGCACCCGCTGAGAAAGCCCCGTGGCATGCCGGTCCAAACTGGAACTGGCAGGAATGGGTTTTCTCTTTTTGATCAAAAAAAACATACAGAGAGCCCTGGCTGGCGTAGCTCAGTGGATTGAGCGCGGGCTAGGAACCAGAGGGTCCCGGTTCGATTCCCAGTCAGGGCACATGCCTGGGTTGAGGGCCAGGTCCCCAGTGAGGACCATGTGAGAGGCAACCATACATTGCTGTTTCTCTCCCTCTCTGTCTCCCTCCCTTCCCCTCTCTCTAAAAATAAATAAATAAAATCTTTAAAAACATGCAGAGAGATAAAATGACTGCATTTAATGAATACATCATAAGGTATAATAAATGATGCTGTAGTCAGAATCCAGATATCACAGAAAGCCAGGACACATGCATTTACCTTCTCAGCCACATACTCAGGTTATGTGTGTGGATTTAAACTCATTAAAAGGTATATGTGTTATTTAAGGCTCTGGAGTCAGACACATCTGAGTCTGAGCTCTACTTCTGCCAATTTGCAAACTATTAGAAATTACTCTTTCAAGCCCCAGTTTTAGGACTGGTAAAATGAGAAGCATAGTTGTTTATCAGTTTTTATAAGAAATAAAATAATAGTGGTTCCTGAAAACCCTTTTTATTATTTTATTTCACTATAGAGGACACATGGACAGAACCAAGGGGGAAGGTGGAGACAGGGGAGGGAGGTGGGGTTGGAGGGGATGGGGGGAGGGGAGGGGAGAGGATGCAGACAACTGTAATTGAACAACAATAAAGTAATTAAAGAATGTTAAAAAAGAAATAAAATAATATACATTAAATTATATTACTCTTCCTGGAAGTGATCAATAATTACTAACTACTAGTCATGTTCTTATAGTTAGTCATACATATGGTTTCCAGCTTGAGCAAAAGAAAACAAATAAGCTACTTGGTTAAATTTAATTTTGCATAAATAATAAATACTTGCTCAGTATATGTCCCATGCAATATTTGGAACATACTTATTCTAAAAAATTCTTCATCGTTTATCTGAAATTCAAATTTTTTGGACATCCTATGTTTTACCTGGGAACCCCATTCACACATAAATACAATCAAGAAAATTCATTTATCTATTACTTAGTCAAAAGCCTGTTGGTAAATAAAGGATCTAAGTCAAACTAAACATACCTATTAACATCCCTGCTAATCACTTAAAGAAATATTCCCTAAGTCTTTACTCAGTATCTATAAACTTTAACTTTGGATTTTAAAGTTTATTTTCTGATTAAGAGATGCTTGTCTTGGAAAGTTGCACTTATTAAAAAATATTGAAGTATTCTAGTTGTGGAAAAGCTGCAGGCCCGCGAAAGGAGCATTGCAACTCCTGGCTGCAAGTGGTCACAGCAGGCCTGCCCTGAGCCCCTGCACTTTATCTTCTTCCTGGCTCTGTCAGCGTGTGACCCAGACTGAGCCGTGGACTTTGGCTCTCCCCCTGGTATCTCTTGTGCTACCCCAATATCTGGCCCCAGGCACGTCCCTGATTCAGTTTCAAGTACACGGACTGTGTTTTGGAATGTTGTCCCTGTTTTCTCAGCACTTCCACCCCTGCTTTGTTCCTGGCTTGACTTTGCACCCTCATCTCAGTGCCAATGTCTTGCACAAGTCCAGTTTGCTATGTTACCAATACAGGAACTGTTTTCTAACTCAAAGAGATTAGACTCTACAAATTAGAGAAAGAGCCAGATATAATGGGAACACTGATAGCACTGAGAAATCACGGTTAGCCACCTGACAGCAGTGATATGCTACAACAACAGTGTGCCATGGGTTGAGAATTTACTGCTCGCCAGTCACTGCGTTAGACATTTAGCTACATTCTCTTTTTCAACCTCTTCAAAGTAAACTGTATTATACCCATTTTACAGATGAGGAAGATAAAATCACACTGCTAGTATGTTCAAAGCTGGAACTGAACACATCTCTCTAACTCTGCAAACCACATGCTTTTGACCACAAAAGGCTATATGCTCAGCAAAAGAGGACATAGGAAAAAAGAGTTAAATGCCATTAAATCAAAAAGTATTGGAGTATTAGGCCATTGATACAGGTGCAGAGGTGACCATTTGTATGTGACCTATATATTAGATATGCGTTGCAGTATTGTAGTCTTGGGCCCAATGTAAGTCAATGCAATATTTAATTTTGTCATCATAAAGGTTTAATTTTTCAGACAGATAGTACAGTGAGGCAATTAAACAAGTTTGGGGATGGAATAGTCAGAGGATTTGTTTCCATCTTGGCTTCACTACATCCTACCAGTTTTGAGAACTTGACCGAGTCTCTTTTTTTAATTATAATTTATTGATTATGCTATTACAGTTGTCCCAATTTTTCCCCATTTACCTCCCTCCACCTAGCACCACCCACTCCCTCAGGCAATCCCCACATTATTGTTAATGGCCGTGAGTCACGCATTTAAGTTCTTTGGTCACTCCATTTCCTATACTGTACTTTATATCACCATAACTATTCTGTAACTACCTATTTGTACTTCTTAATCCCTTCACTTCTTCAACCATTCCTCTACACCCCTATCTCATCAGGCAACCATCAGAACACTTTCTGTATCCGTGATTCTGTCTCTGTTCTTGTTTGCTTAGTTTGTTTTTTAGTTCAGTTGTTGATAGACATGTATTTATTGCCATTTTATTGTTTATAGTCTCGATCTTCTTTTTCTTAAATAAATACCTTTAACATTTCATATATAATAGTTTGGTGATAGTGAACCCCTTTAGTATTTTCTTCTCTGGGAGACTCTTTATCTTTCCTTTGATTCTAAATGATATCTTTGCTGGAGAGAGCAATCAAGGTTGTAGGTCCCTGTTTTTTATGACTTTGAATATTTCTTGCCAGTCCATTCTATCCTGCAAAGTTTCTTTTGAGAGATCAGCTGACATGAGAACTCCCCTGTAGGTAACTAACTGCTTTTCTCTTGCTGCTTTTAAAATTCTCTCTTATCTTCAACCTTTGGCATTTTAATTATGAGGTGTCTTGGAATGGGGCTTCTTTGCATCCATCTTGTTTGGGACTCTCTGTGCTTCCTGGACTTGTATATCTATTTCCTTTGCCAAATCAAGGAAGTTTTCTTTCATTACTTTTTAAAATGCATTTCCAATTTCTTGCTTTTTCTATTCTCCTTCTGGGACCCCTATGATGAAAATGTTGGAACACTTGAAGTTGTCCTAGAGGGTGCTTACACTATCATCATTTTTTTTATTCTTTTTTTCTTCTTGTTGTTCTGATTGGTTGTTTTTTACTTCCTTATGTTCCAAATCACTGATTTGATTCTCAGCTTCATCCATTCCACTGTTGTTTTTCTGTAAATTGTTCTTTATTTTGATTAGTATATCCTTCCTTTCTGACTGGATCTCTTTTATATTGTTGAGGTTCTCGCTATTCCTTGAGAATCTTTATAACCAGCATTTTCAACTCTGCCTCTAATAGATTGCTTATCTCCATTTTGTTTAGCTCTTTTTCCAGAGTTTTTTCGGTTCTTTCATTTGAGCCATGTTTCTTTGTCTCCTATTTTGGCAGCCTCCCTGTGTTTGTTTCTATGTATTAGGTAGAGCTGCTATGACTCCCTGTCTTGGTAGCATGGTCTAATGAAGTAGGTGTCCTGTAGGGCACAGTGGCAAAGCCTGCCCTATCACCCAATATGGGTACTTGAATTGCACCCTTTGTGTGTGCTAAGTACACCCTCCTCTTGTAGTTGAGTCTTGATTGCCGTTAGCAGGTCAGTGGAAGGGATCTAGCCAGGCCAGTCAGCTGCAAGGACTGGCTGTGACCACTGACCACAAACTTCCACCCTCCATGGAGAATCAGCTGTGCAGGGGCAGGGTAGTAGTACTTCTACATGGTCTGTAGTTGTCCACTGGATACAGAGGCTCTGGGGTTTCACAGGTGGTACAGGCCAAGGTGAGGACCCCCTGGGTTCTTCCTAGGCTACCCTGAGTGGGCTATAAAGCAATCTGAGATGGCTTGTTCTTATGCTGGGCTTGGAGATTCCCAGGCAAAGCTAAGCTGTTTATCTAGGCTGGCTACTGGTAGTGCCAAGCCTGGGGTCACTTGGCAAGAGATATGGGGCCTGGGGGTTACTGAGGACGGCTGCTGCTTGTTTGATAGGATTTAGGAAGTTCTGAAGCCTGAGCAAAGACCAGCCATTCATATGGAAAAGCCACTGTTAACATCTTGGGTAATTTGGGTGGGGCAGAGTCCTAGGGGATCTCCAGGGCCAGGCAAACAGTGTTAGCCAGGTTGATGGAGTCTCGGATATGGCACTCACCTGCTGGCTCTGTAGCTCTGTGGAGGGAAGGTTCAGAAAAGGGACAATGGCTTCTGCCTACCTTTTTATCTGGGAGAAAGTTATCCCCCCTCTTTCACTTTGATGTCAAACACTTCAGTTCTTCCTTGTGTGTCACTGGTGCCATTCAAGCTGCTCCCCAGTGCTGGAGCTCAAATGGAGTAAGTCTAAGTCCATGTGGGGGTTCTTGAAAGGGAACTGCTCCAGACTCCAGAAGTTTCTTCCACTGACTCATTCCTTACTGGTTTTTGCAGCCAGAAGTTATGGGGACTTATCTTTCTGGCACTGGAACACTGGTATGGGGGGCCTTGTATGGGGATGGGACTCCTCATTCTCAAAATATCCCTCCCAAATTTTTACTCACCACACATGGATGAGAGGCCAGCCTGTTCCATATCTCCATCTCTCTTACGTCTGGATGGATGTGGTTTCTTCAATTCCATAGTTGTCAGACTGCCATTCAACTTGATTTATGGCAGTTCTGAGTAATAATTGTTCTATATTTAATTGTAATTTTGACATGGTTGTGTAAGGAAGAGAGCCATGCTTATCTATGCCACCATCTTGACTGGAAGTCTGACCAAGTTTCTCGACTTTTTTAAGCCTCAGGTCCTTTTGTAAAATAATGGTGACAGTGCCCATATCATATATTGGGAGTGAGGATTAAATGAGAGTGCAGATAGTATGTTTCACACAGTGTCAGACATATCACAATTACTGAAAAATATTAGCTTAAAAGAACACAAGGAAACATGCAGTATATTTTAGAATTTTCTTCAAAAAAAGAGAGGAAAAGCTCTTTTAAAAAAGGAAGAGCCAGTTATTTTGAATGATTCAATGATTTGTACCCTATGGTCCAATAGCAAAAACTGTATGTGTATATATATACATATACATATATATATATTTATATATACACATACAGAGAGAGCTATTTAAAATGCTAAACTTTCTTTAACTAATTTAAGATACTGAAGTATCCTTATAGCCCTAACACTTTGTTCTCTTTAGAATCTGAGGAACTGCCATCTAAGTGTGGGACCTGAGTCAGTATTGTACCTCTATATTCTCTCCGCACTCTTGCTCTAGATATCTGTATCTACATTGGTACTTATATACATATATATTGATATTAGTGTAGATAAAGAGACAGGTAGAGCTAGTGATAGAGGTAGAGATGTCCATGCTTTATACACAGGGTGGGGAAAAAGTAAATTTGCAGTTGTTCACATGAAAAATAATAATTAATAAAGAGTAATACAAAAATAAATGCTGTGTTTCACATACTCACAACTATAAACCTACTTTTGCCCTACCCTGTATTATACCTATACCTATTTACTACAGACGTCTTCATCATTTACTAGTTTAAAAGAAATACAACCAAACAAGAAAAAAATCTACTAGAGTCAAAAATATGATGCAGAAAGTAATTATGTCTAGTATATAATAATTAAGTTGCAACACACCATCACCCTTAGGAGTTGTCATTTTATAAGTGAAGAATGCCAAAAAGTTAAAAGTCATAAAGAAAAAACAAAAAGTTGAATCTGGAACACTCTCCTTTGGGTGGCATTTAGGGAGTCAGCTTGCATGGTCTTCACATCTGGATTTGTATGAGAGATACTGCAGGCATCTGAGAGGGCCGCTGTGGCAGGTGGAGCCAGCAGCTGGCACAAAGACTGAAGACGTGGACTGTAACCTTATTTCCACCATTCATTGGCCCAGCCTCTTAAAACCACAGAGCTTTGGTTTACTCACTGTAATACACCATTTAAATAGAATAAAAGAAAAAAAATGATTATCTCAACAGAAAAACCATTATACAAAATCTCATTCCTTTTCATGGTATAAGTACTCAACAAACTAGGAAACAAAGAAATTTCCTCAATCTGATGAAGGACATCAATGAAAAACTCACATCTCTCATTATACTTAATGATAAAAGTTTAAAGCACCACCCCTCCAGAACATGATGAGATGCCTACTTTCAACATTTCCATTTAACATGGTACTAGGGGTTATAACCAAAAGCAAATTAGGCAAGAAAATGAAATTGAAAGCATCCAGACTGGAAAGGAAGCCGTAAATGTATCTCTATTTGCAGATGACATTACCTTGTGTATAAAAAATCCTAAGTAATACACACACACAAATGTTAGAGCTAATAAATAGGTTCACCAACTTTGCAGGTTAGAGGTCAATATATAAATATTAGCTGTATCTCTATATACGGTATAAGTTATCCAAAAATAAAATTAACAAAACTATTAATAAAAGTTCTAATAGCCTCAAAATATCTAGAAATAAATTTAACCAATGGAGTGAAATATTTGTACATTAAAACTACAAAACATTGTTGAAAAAAATTATAGAAGACCTGAAAAAATAGAAAGACATTCCATGCCTATGGAATGGAAAATGATATTATTAAAATGGCAATGCTTTCCAAATCGATCTACATATTCAGTACAATCCTTATGAAAATTCTGCCTTTTTACAGAAATTGTCAAACTGATCCTAACATTTATAAGGCAATGCAGGAGGTCCAGAATAGCCAAAATGATCTTGAGAAAGAAGAACAAAGTTGGAGAATTCTCACTTTACAATTTCAAAACTTAATGACAAAGAGATAGTAATCAAGACAGTGTGGCACTGGCATAAGAGTAGACATATAAGTCAGTGGAGTAGAATAGAGAGTCTGGATATAATCCTTTACATCTATGGTTAATAGATTTTAATAAGGGAGCCAAGACAATTCAATGGGGGAAAGTATAGTCTTTTCAAAAATAGTGCTGACACAACTAGATGCCCACACGCAAAAGAGTGAATTTGCACCTCCTACTTCACACTGTATACAAAAATTAATTCAAAATAGATCAAAGACCTAAATGTAAGAGATAAAACTTTTAGAAGAGAGCATAACAGAAAAGCTTTATGATATTGGATTAGGTGGTGGTTTCTTAAAGCACAAAGAAAAATAGATATATCAGATGTTACAAAAAATATATCAGACATCTAAAAAATAGTGCAACAAAGGATACTACTGAGAAAGTGAAAAGTGGGAAAAATTATTACAAATCTGAATGAGTCTAACATCCAGAATATATAAAATCCCATACAACTCAAAAATGAAAAGATAAATAACCCAATTTAAAAATGGACAAGGGATTTTCTCATTTTTATTGTTATTTCCATTACCATTTATCCCCATAGCCTCTTCCACCTTCACCCACTTCCCCCAACCCCTGCAATCACCACACTGTTGTCTGGTCCATGAGCTCTTTTTCTTTTTTCCTTCATCTTTTTTATGCCCCCAAACCTCCTTTAGAGCTGCCAGCCTGTTCTCTATATTTGTGTCTGTCTCTATCTTGCTTGTTAGTTGTTTGTGCACTAGATCAAAGGATTTGAATAGACATGTCTTCTAAGATATAACAAATGGCTAATAAGCCTATGAAAAAATGCTAAAGATCATTAAGTGATAGAGATATGCAAATTAACTCCACAATGCCATACCACTTCACACTCACTTGGATGGTAGTAGTAGTAGTATTACTACTACTACTACTAATAATAATATGGCGACAAAAAATAGAAAGGAACAAATACTGTTGAAAAGAGGTGGAGAAATTCATATATCACTGATAAGAATATAAATTAGTATAGCTGTTTTGGACAAAAATTTCAATGCAAAATTACCATTCTTAACATATACCCAAGAGAACTGAAAACATATTTTCATATAAAAACTATTCACTCGTGAATTTTCATAGCAGCATTATTCCCAAGAGCCAAAAACTGGAAATAACCCAAATGTCCATCAACTGTTGAAAAGATAAATAAAATGTGTTATATTCAAACACCAGAATATATCCAAAGGAATAAAGCACTGATACATGCTACAACATAAATGAACTTTGAAAACATTATGATAAATTTTAAAAAACAGACAAAAAAGGCCACAGTTTAAAAACTAGAATTTTATGATTCTAGTTATATGAATGTCCAGAACATTTAATCTATAGAGACAGAAAGTAGATCAATGGTTGCCACAGGCTAGGAGGAAGTGGGGAGACTGCCAACAGGCATGGGTTTCTTTTTCGGGTGATGAAAATGTCGAGGAATCAGATACTAGTGATGGTTGCACAATCTTATGAATAATCTAAGACCACTGAAATGTAAATTTTAAGATGGTTAGTTTTATAGTAAGTGAATTATATCTTAACAAATAATTTAAATAAACAGAGGGGAAGGAATTTCAGGGGAAAGGGTGAAGGGTTTGCAAGAACAATTATAAAGGACACATGGACAATAACAGGGGGGGGTGGAAACAGGGGAGGGAGGTGGGGAGGGCTGGGGCATTGGGCTGGGGTGAGGGGGAAAGGCAGAAAACTGTACTTGAACAACAATGAAAAACAAACAAACAGAAAAGTAAATAAATAAAAGCTAAGCTTGTCTTCCATTGACTATGGCTGCATAAAAAGAATTAACCCAAATGTGGTAGCAGAAAATAAGCATTTAATATGGCCATAGAATTTGAATAGGCTACAGCAAGATGGCTTTTCTTTTCTCTGGGACATCTGGGACCTCAGCTGGATGGTTCCAAGGGGATAAAATCATCTGTAGACACCCTAATTCATATGTTTGGTAGAGGATGTTTGGCTGCAGGCTGAGACCTTTGCTGGGAGTGTTAACTAGAACACTTTCTTACAGCCTGGGTTTTCTCAAAGCATGATGGCTAGGCTCCAAGGACAAGTGTCTCAATAGAGAAGGAAGAGAGCGCCAGGTGGAAGCTGTTCACCTTTTATGACCTACCCTCTCAGAAGTCACTCAGTCACGTTTAGCACTGCAATCCCTTAAGGAATGAGTCACTAAGGCTGGCCCATGATCAGTTTTGGGAATAAGAACTCACCCCTCATTGGAAGAATGTCATTATCACATTTTAAGAAAAACATATGGATAGAATGTATTGGAACATAAAATCTGCCATACTCTTTAATAAAAACATCCATGTGGGGGTAAAAAGGGATAATCTACCCAATGTAAACTTTGCAAAATACAAACCCTGAGACTTAAGTGAAACAATATTAAACAATTTCCCCAACAACAGGACAATAGATGAAGAGGCATTTAAAAGCTGTATTTATTCTGAGCACTTTTCTATGGTTTACATATTCAATCACTCACTCATTCAGTTATTCATCCACTGGACAGAAGTTTATCGTAGTCAAGTGTTCTTATAGGCTCTGGGATGCATGTCTGAGCAAGAAAAGATGCAGGCACCTAGCCCTAGCCAGAGAGAATAATTGCAATGGGATCACATAAATGTGATAAAAGCAGAACTATAGCGTTGCAGGAGCACAGCTTAGTGTCTGCTCAGACTACCCAGGGGTGTAAATAGCCACAGTGTGACTAGTGGTTTGGGGGCATTGAAGATAAACCACTTGACCAGAAAGAACACGTTAGTTGCTGAAAAGAAAATCCCTCCACAAATGAAAGAAGATAGATACCAGAGAAAGACTTAGGTATTTTAAAATAATTAACTAGAGAGCAAAACAGTATAGCTCTGTGTCAGAATTTATATCCCCTTCTCCACTCAACCACCTTCCCAGCCTCTAGTCCCCCGTGGAACCACCTGGGGGTGGGGGTAGAATGAAGAATTTCAGTAATTATGCAACAAGCCCCACCAACTTTTTAAATCCTAACTAAGGACATTCAACATACTGGGGTTTCTTTTTAATGACCCATACAATCATTTTAATTTTTTTCACATCACTATGCCCGAATACATACAGTTAATATTTTTTTTAAATTTGTCACCTCTCATTGTGCTCAATCAAAGTACAGAAAATACAATTTAACTTTAACTAATCATTTCCAGAAACGTCCATACTCTACAGTCACACTGATGTTAGGCTGACATTTTCTACAGAACATTTTGAATGTAACTGGGTTTTTTCTTTCAAGCCTTAATTATTAGAGAAAACGGAACCTGAAAGTAGTGACAATGTAATTATAGCTTTATGTGGCTAAAATTCAATCAATTTCTCATGTCACATAAAGAAGACAGGACACTAATCAATCCACCCAGAGAACAGAAGCCACAGCTCTAAGTTTTCCAGCCCAAGATCATTTGTACCAAGAAAAGTAGTCTGCAGGCTCGTGCAATGCCCGCTGGGAAGCAGTGAGTCCTGCCACACTGAACATAAGGACATAAAACAACTGTACCAGACAGGCAGTTTAGTCTGGTTTTGAGGATACAGAATTATGTGTAATTTTCAGTATAGCTAAAATTCTTTTGGATGAACTAACATTTTCTTTACAAAAATGAGGAAAGATCCTAACATTTAGGAAAGGTCTTTCTGAAAACTTATCTGCTTAAAAAATTAAGTGTAAATTTATTCCTACTGTCTAGAATACAGTCCCAACCAATCCTCCCTGAACCCTTCCTGCGCCCTCCCTCTCTCCAATCTCACATGAGCTCTCATCATTGGGTATTGTCATTTCTTCTGTCTCTGGTTCATTTCCAACATTAGCCGGGAGGCTTCATGAGGCCAAGAACTGGGTCCTAATGTCCTTATATACTGGTATCTGGCATTTAGCAGACATCTGAAGAATGGTTTGAAAGATGGAAGGAAGGGACTGATTTTGAAGATTGAAGTGAAATTGGCAAAGACAGAAAATAGACCCCAAACTACATTTTTAAATTTTCACTTCTATCTGTTTAGATTTTGTATTCTGACTTTAATAGCACCTAGAAAGAGTGTCTCATTTTCTCTCACATATTTTTTTCCTTGAACAACATCTGAAAGTAACATCTGATTTACAAAGACTATGTGACATATTTAGCTTTGCTGCTGTTTGTTGATGCTTCTGGAAATAAGGACAGGGTAACATTTTGAGACTTTTCTCTCAGATTCTTGCTTTTTCTCCCTTTCCTCAGGATTCGTCATATGGGGAGTTAAAAGTAATTAAGAAGTGTGAGGCACAAAAATGCCCATATATTTTAATATAATCTTTCTCAGAACTCCAGTTAACATGTTTAATTCTACCACCTTTGTTAGTCACCATTAAAAAAAGAGTTATCTTGAAAAAGAAATGGTTTCTTATGGGCTTATCATCGCTTTAGCACAAAGAACTCAATAGCATTACTGTGAAAGCAAAGAGACATTACCATCTAGGGCATGTCCTTGCAATTGAACTCACAGTAGTTAAAAAAATGTACTCACTACTCAGTCCCAAACTTCGTTCCTAGAAACTGTATGATTCCTTTGTTGATCTCTAATTGTTAAAAAAAAAATTCTCAAAAATGGAGGTGCAGGTAAACATGACTTGCCTCCTCACACCACCATCGCAAAATTACAGCTACACTACAGAACTATCACTCAGGACTGTCAGAAAACTGAGCTGCATGGAAGTCCAACAACTAAGGAATTAAAGAAATCACATTCGTCCAGATGAATAGGAGGTGTGGAGGGGTGGAGACACGGAGATGCAGAACATACTGGTTGCAAACCCATGTGTAGTGGAAATAAAACAGAGGGATGTCTTGAGAGCAATGGATCCCAGTTCCACACCAAACCACCCAGCCCAGGGTTCCAGCACCAGGAAGATGACCCATAACTTCTGGCTGTAAATCCAGGGGGCTTGAGTCATCAGAAGAAACTGCTTAATACTCAGGCTTCCCCTCTTGAGGGCCCCGCACACAGATTAAGGACTTACGCAGATTCACTTCCTCTCAGCTCTAGCACCAGGGCAGCACCTTGAAAGGCACGAGTGGCATACAAGGAGGAACTGAAGTGTCTGGCACAGGGTGACAGCTGGCACACAGCTTCATCCTGGACAGAACTGCAGAAACTGTCCCATTGTTACTTTTCTGATCCCTCCGCCACACAGAGCCACTGTGCAGTGGCACCATATCTAAGTCTCTACCAACCTGGCTCACACAGTTAGCCCCACTCTGGCCATTACCTAAGGCTCCACCCATCCAACTTACAGATCCATCCAACTGTTAATAGAGGCTTTTCCATATATATATATGGCTGGGCTAGGTGCAGGCTCAGACCTTCCTAAATCTGCTTAAACAAGCAATGGCTGAGCCTAGCCCCTGTATTCCCCTGAATGGCCCCAGGCCCAGCACTAGCATCAGCCCTCTACATTTTGCTTTATAGTATATGCCATGGTGCCAGAGATAGAACACAGGTGATGGCTGACCTTGGCCTGCACCCCCTGGGAAAACTCAGAACCTGCACATCTAGCACATAGTTATAGACCACACCAGAGCACCATCACTCAAATACCTCCACAAGCCGTGGAGGGAGGTGGTTGCTGTCCAGTGGTAACAGCCAAGCCTACCAGCTCTCTGGCCTGGGTAAATCTCTCCCATTAACCAGCTGACAGCAAGCAAGTCTCAACTATAAGAGGAGGGAGTATTCAGTGCACACAAAAGGTGTACCTCACATACTCAGTTTGGGGCATAGCGGAGGCTGTGCCACTGGACCCTATAGGATACCTACTTCATTAGGCCACACTACCAAGGCACAGAGTCAGAGCAGTTCTACCTATTACATAGAAACAAACACAGGGAGGTTGACAAAACGAAGAGACAAAGAAACATGGCCCAGATGAAAGAACAGAACAAAACTCCAGAAAAAGATCTAAACAAAATGGAGATAAGCAATCTATCAGATACAGAGTTCAAAACAACAGTTATAAGCATGCTCAAGGAATTCAGTGGGTACTTTAACAGCATAAAAATGATTCAATAAAAATGAAGGAGATACTAATTTAAACAAAGAACAATTTACAGGGAAACAACAATAGAGTTGATGAAGCCAAGAATCAAATCAATGATTTGGAACATAAGAAAGAAAAAGATATCCAATGAATACAGCAAGAAGAAAAAGAATCCAAAAAAATTAAGATAGTGTAAGGAGCCTTGGGGACAACTTCAAGCAATCCAACATTCGCATCATAGGGGTGGCAGAAGGAGAAGAGAAAGAACAAGGAAACCTATTTGAAAACATAATAAAAACCCAATTAAAAAATGGGCAAAAGACATGAACAGATGCTTCTTGAAAGAGGACATACAGAGGGACCAGAGACATATGAAAAGATGCTCAACATCATTAGCCATCAGAGAGATGCAAATTAAAACCACGATGAGATACCACCTCACACCAGTCAGAATGGCCATTATCAACAAAGCAACAGATAACTGTTGGAGGGGATGTGGAGAAAAGGGAACCCTACTGCACTATTGGTAGGAATGCAGACTGGTGCAGCCACTGTGGAAAACAGTATGGAATTTCCTCAGAAAAATGAAAATGGAACTGCCTTTTGACCCAGTCATTCCACTACTGGGATTATACCCTAAGAGCCCTGAAAAAACAATTCAAAAGAACCTATACACTCCAATGTTCATAGCAGCACAATTCACAATAGCCAAGTGCTGGAAACAACCTAAGTGCCCATCTACAAATGAATGGATCAAGAAACTATGGTACATCTACACAATGGAATTCTACGCAGCAGAGAGGAAGAAGGAGCTTCTACCCTTTGCAACAGCATGGATGGAACTGGAGAGCATTATGCTAAGTGAAGTAAGCCAGGCCACCACCATATGATAAATGGGGACAAATACCATATGATCTCACCTTTAACTGGAACATAATCAACAAAAGCAAAAAGCAAGCAAAACTTAACCAGAGACATTGAAATCAAGAACAATCTAACAATAGCCAGGGGGGAGGGGACAATGGGGAGAAGAGTTTTCAGGAACCACCATAGAGGACACATGGACAGAACCAAGGGTGGGGAGGGAGGCAGGGAAAGGAGGTGGGATTGGAGGGGGAGGGGAGGGGAGAGTACCCAGAAAACTGTAATTGAAGAACAATAAAGTAAAAAAAAAAAAGAAAGAAAAGAAAACATAATAAAAGAAAATGTTCCTAATTTGATGAAGGAAATAAACATACAAGTCCAGCAAGCACAGAGAATGCCAAACAAGATGGATGCAAAGAAGACCCATTCCAAGACACATCATAATTGAAATGCCAATGGTTGAAGATAAAGAGAGGATCTTAAAAGCAGCAAGAGTAAAGCAGTTAGTAACCTACAGGAGGGTTCCCATAAGACTGTCAGCTGATCTCTCAAAAAAAGCTTTGCAGGCTAGAAGGAATTGGCAGGAAATATTCAAAGTCATGAAAATGAGGGACCTACAGCCAAGATTGCTCTACCCAGCAAAGCTATCATTTAGAATTGAAGGGCAGATAAAGAACTTCCTAGACAAGAAAAAAACTAAAGGAGTTTATCATCACCAAATCATTATTATATGAAACGTTATGTATTTATTTGAGAAAAAGAAGATAAAAAATATGAACATTGAAATGTCAATAAAACATAACTATTGACAATTGAATCTAAAAAACAAACTAAGCAAGCAAGAAGAACAGAAACAATAGATATGGAGAATATTTGGATGGTGGACAATGGCAGGGGGCATTGGGGGATTGTAGGAAAAGATGAAGGGATTAAGAAGTACTTGGTAGTTACAAAATAGGCAGGGGGATGTTAAGGGCAAGTATAGGAAATGGAGTTATCAAAGAAACTATAGGCATGACCCATAGACATGAACCAAAGAGGGGGGATCGCTGGAAGGAGGGAGTGTGCTGGGCAGAGGGGGCCAAGGGGGAAAACTGGGACAACTGTAACAGCATAATCAATAAAATAAAATAAAATAAAATAAATACTCTCAACCCAAATATTAAGGAATGACTTCCAAACAGAATTTACTCACACTGAAAGAAAAGCTTACATAATTATATGTCTTCACTTGATACCAACCTACTATGATATACCTTGACACAGAAATCTGGAAATAAGGCTGTTCTTATTTTTTTAATTGGAAATATGGATAAATGACCTGAACTTATATTTGTAAATGAAACCAAACTGTAACCCCCTCCATACTTTGGGGAGAAAAGATATCCTCAGATCAATTCATAAGGGTGAGTGAAACCTGTTAAGGACTTGAAGCCAATAGGGATATTTGAGCTGACTCCTGATGGTTAGCTCAAATGTAGAAAAGAACACGCCAGTTCTGGTCATAAGTTTGCTGGTTTCAAAGGAGCACTGCAAAACCTACCTGCCTGACAGTCCTCTGCCTCAGGTAGAAAAGCCATTCTGATATGAAGAGATTCATTAGAAGATGCTATTAATGATTTTATTGTATAGAGTACATCACATGTTATTGGCAAAAGTTATTTTCCTTGTTGTTAGTTCCTGAGGTAGCTTATACAAAAGGCCCACTTTAATTTTAAAAGGCACTAAGCTATGAAAAAATATGTTAATACCTATAAACTATTTTCTTTAGGAGAATCTATTCTAGACAGTAAATAGGAAATGAAAGAGGTTTCAAATTTTTCATCCACAATTTGTTCATGAAAACCTACAGAAAGACAGCATATTAAATTTCCCAAACATAGTATAATAACAAATGGCTTTTTAAAATAATAAGCCATCACTAAACAGAATGTGAATGCTATAATTTGTCCTGTTACACTGGCTTCTCTACGTTTGACTGCAGATCTTCTTAGGGAGATCTGACACATAATACTTTCTAAATCTTGTTATTCTGTGAGTTGGGATGCAAAATAGAATTGAGCTCAAATATTTGATATGACTTTATGGGAATATATTTTATATTACAAAGAAAGGCAAGACATTTTTCACTTACCACAAAACATAAAAATCATCAAGAATCATACACTTAAAAATATGTCCAGGGAAGCCCTGTTCTATTCTCAGGAATGAAGGCCTAAGACTAGAGAATGTTATTAATAAGTAAGGCAAGATAGAAGAAATCTAGTAAGCAAAATGTTTGTTTTTTTTTTTTTTACTTTTACAATATTACTTAATTTTTTCTCTCTCCAATACTGTTCTAAACTTACTAAGGGAAATGATTATGTTTTATATAGCTCAAGGCCATGTAATAAGAACCATAGTAAGTGCACAGTAATTTGTAATTGGTTGTCATGCACAACAGGTTGGAAGCATAGGATTCAAGTTACATTGATATCCCATTTAGTAGGATCCTGTAACTAAGACCAATGGGTACTAATCTTATAATCTACAGATTTTGCAGAAAACTCTTTATCTTTAAAAGTTACATTAGGCAAATGTGATGGTCTAATTCACAATGGATAAGTAGCTAGGGTCTTATTAAGGACTCTTATTTTGTGTTGTCATAGAACTTTTAAACTTTGTTTCATTTATTTTTATGTACAAAAAAGTAGGAACAGATTTGCAAAGGCAATGTGAAAGTGAACATTGAGTATTGCAGAATATGCTCTTTTGATGGCTAAGTCCCATTTTTCTGGATAGACTTTAAATTTCACGCAGTTCTGAGTAGCATAATGAAATACTGCGCCGTCCTACTCTGTCTCCCAGGAGTGTGAGTCCCCCCTGTGCCCAGCATGTCCGTGCTGCACTCACGACCTGTTGGTCAGTCACTCAGAAGCCATCTCAGGTATCAGATCAACGGTCATGGTATTGCAGGGCTTACGTTCAAGTCTCCCTTAGTTTACTTACTAATGGCTCCAAAGCCATTTTCATAACCTTTATTACATTATGCTGTTATAATTATTCTATTTTCTTGGTTAGTATTTTTAATCTCCTTCTGTGTTTAATTTATAAATTAAATGTTATCCTAGGTATGTATATGTGTGTATATAGGGCTCAGCACTATCCACAGTTTCAGGCATCCACAGGGGGGTCTTGAAACATATCCTCCGTGGATAAGGGGGGACTACTGTATGACCAAGCACATTTAAATATCATATTTATTTACAAAATGGATCCATGAAAAGAAACATTCTGGATGGAGAATTTATTCATTAAAAATTTAAATTTTAAGGATTTAAAAAACATCTCTCAGGGCATGAAAATATGAAGGGGCTTTTATAAATGTAAAAGTTCTATTTCTCCTACATCATCGTACATAGCGTGTGGTGTGACTAGTGTTTCCCAGCCTGATAAATAAGCATGACAAATGGAATCACTTGTCTCCATTAATATGATCACTTACTGATCACTTTTGAGAGGGCACTGGACCTCCACTAAGCTCAAAGAAATTATTCTATACCATTAACATTTTGTAGATAAGAAAACCAAAATACAGATATTCCTCAATAAATGGTCTGAAATCACATACAGAGAAAGGCAGTCTTTCCAGAGCTGGGAACTTATGGGTCCTAAATCAACTTTTGAATTATTACTAATTTCTGTTCCAGCCAGCTTCCTGTTTTCTTGTTACCATTCTTTATTTTAGATTGGGTTGAAATACTTCTCACGTTGCTTTCAGTGATTTATTTTCTACTACAATTAGATATAATGATTAAAATGTTACAAATTTGTATTTTCCATGCACATGGATAACATCTAGACAGACTCCCCCTTCCCACACTCTATACTTTAAATAAATAGAACAGAATGGTCACAAAGAATCACCTACCCCTCCCCTACCCCCACAAAAGCTGAGCTGACCAAAAATGACCATAATATCCCAGGAAGGAAAAAATTCTGCAGGGTCAGTCTCACACCCCCCACCCCCGCCTCTTTTCTCAATAAGCTAACAAGCATTTAGCAACATGACAAAAGTCTTATTGGAAAGCAATAGTTTAGTGTTATCAGTGTTATCACATATATTTCATAACAGAAAACAGAACAATAATGTCCTGCCAAGCAAAAGCCATAAATTGTAAATATACTTCCAATTCTTCCCTTATTTTGAAAGGTCTGTAAATGTCATGTGTCGGGATGTCAAGGAACAGAAATCCAGGAAACACAAAGGTCACCTGACTCTTCTATTTTAGCAAGGCTTTGTCCAATATAATAAAGAAAACTGATCTTAAAAAAGTAAATGTAACTTAAAGCTTTTAAAAATAATACTTTTAGTTTTAAGCATATCTATCTATTTTGATTTTATATTAGTTTCAGGTGCATAGCATAGTGGTTAGACAATTACATAATTTACAAAGTGATCCCCCTGATAATTCAAGAACCCACTTGATACTACACACAGTTACTACACTGTTATTGACTGTATCCCCTATGCTATCCTTCACATCCCCAGGACTACTTTGTAACTTCTTGTTCCCTTCACCTTTTTACATTTGGAAACTATATCTTAAAACTCTGGTCTTAGGGCCCACAGACTTCTAGATAATTTAACTGCATAGAATAATGAGTGATGCAATTTAGAGCAAATTGTGATGTCACTTTATATGTGCATACATTCTTCAGTAACTGAGCAAATGAATTAGTCTGTGATGGCGATGAGTGAAGTAAAGCTGTCTGAAAATTGCACAGTATAAATATTTATTTTATATAAGAAAAACTGCTTTGCACTACTTAGTTTTATTTTCCATACATATGTGATATAATGACAGAGAGCTGCTTATTTTAAATCTTGAATTACATTCAGAATTGGATTTTTTCAAGTATTGAAAAAGAAAACTAAGACTTATTTTTGAACTTGATTTAATCTATGATCATTTAAAAGTTTTTCCTAACTACACAAGTACAACTGGAAAGAAAGCTGTCATATACATTTAAAAAAATGCAAAACTCGCCATTACCTTTGCTAATGGGAGGCAGAAACAGAGAGATAAATGAATAGATACACAACAAGAGACAGATGGTACATGAGTGGTAATGAATATGTGTGTGTGGCGGTCGCCCTCTTGCTATCCATTTCTCCACTGAATGTATTAATGATTCCCAAATGCGTTCCTGGCCTCTACTACCTCTCCAGTTTAGGCCTGATTCCTTAATTAAGCTGTGAGGTCCAGGCACATGATCGGTGTTCAGTAAGTATTTATTGTGTGAATGAAAAATAATCAGCAGAAACAAGAAACACACAAATGCTCTTAAATAAATATCTGTTAAAACAAAATAAATTTTTGAATCTAGAGAAACAATGATCCTGGATACTCCACAAAATAAACTTTTCCATGACCAAACTGCAGATCGAACATTTAATTACATGAAGAGTCACAGAAAGCAGCTAAAATAAAGTAGAAATTGATAGAATAATTTGTTGAATTTAGTATGATTGACATAAGCCCATAAAATAAATATTATATTTTCCAATATAATGCTTTGGGTAAAGCATTATAGCAACCTTGAATTTTGCTTAATGTATTATATTCAAGTTATCCTTATTTTAAAAAAAGAATTTGACATCATAAACTTGAAAGTGAATATAACTAGAAAATAATTCCTTTTTTCTTAAATAAACTTTATTAGATTAATCTTTAAAGTGTTAGGAGTTCTGCGTTAATAAACAATGGAAAAGGCCCCTTATTACACTTGTATTACTCCTAGAACTTGGAGCTCTAGCAGATCATTAAGCACAACAGCTAAATATGGCTTAAGGATAAGTGACATTAACTCTCCAATGTGTTGGCATTACTCTGTGATTATCGCTCAGACTGCACCCCTAAAAGGCTCATCACAACGAGGCACTTTGGTTACGAAGGCAGAACCTCTGGATATCTCATATTTCAATGAATCCCCCTTTTATAATGCAATGGAAATGCTCTTGCTAACATTCCTTTCAAAATTCCAGTTGTCCTCATGTAAAGCAGAAACTACTTTCCCCAAGTTTAACCAAGTGCCTCCCCAAGATTTTCTAAGACCTGGCTCCTACTTAACTTTTCAGGTACATTTCAAGCATCTCCACTCCATTCCCACCTGTTTTCCTTCCAGCCATAGTAAGCCAGTTGCAATAGCATCAACATCCCCTTCTCTCTTTCTCACCTCTAAGCATATGCACATGTTATTCATCCTCTTTTAAATTCCTTTTCCTTCCTTCATTGAGTCCTTCAATTCACTAGAACCACTTACCTTTCAAATATGAAATAGACACATCCTTCTGTCTTATCAAATATTCTACATGCAGCAAGACTGGATGTAGCACCTCTCAAGTGTTTCATACACTGTATAACAATTGCCATTCTATCTGCCTATATTTTCCCACTAGACTGGGAGTGTGGGATGTCTTACTTATTCTCAGCTATCCCCAATGCCTGGCATTTTGCCTCATACATATGGTAGATACTAAATAAATACATGCTGATGAATGAAAAATGAGTATAACAAAAAGACAAATAACAGATAATATTTAAAAAATACATTTATGGACAGGTTTTTTTGGTAGTTAGAGTATTTATTATCCATTCTATTGGCAACTCTTAAATATATAATGCAGCATTCTTAGTTATAATCATTATACTCTACATTGGATCCCCAGAACTTACTCATCATATAACTGAAATTTGCACCCTTTAACCAACATCTCCCCATCAATCAATTTAATAACTTTTTAAAAACTTCTGTTAATTAAAGGAGTTATAAAGATAATAAAAATGTAAATCATAAAACTCTAGAAGATATATCCAAATACTTAAAATAACAACAAAGGACTAGATCTGGAATATATAAAGTGCTCCTAAAACCAATAAGAAAAGGTAACCCAAAAGAAAAATAAGCAAAAGATCTGTGTTTGCATTTTACAAAATGGAGAATCCAAATGGCCAAAAAATGTATACAAACATGTGCTAAACCTCAACAGTAATCAGGGAATGAGCATTAAAACCATAGTAGAGATTATTTAGCTATTGATTATTATGCATTTTGTTAAATTTTCAAGGTATATCAGTGCTCAAGGTGGCAGTGATTGCAAAGTGGTAAACAAAGGATGAGCTACAATGAGAAGACAATTTATGCAAGAGAATAAAGTTATTTACAATTCAAAAAAGAGAAATTAATGCTGTTTTGGGGCACCTCTGTGAATTCCAAATTTTCTCCTCAGCCACACAACTTCTAATGAACTTTGAGAATAAGAAAAGAAACTACAAGCTAGCAATTGTGTTTGCCAGAGTTATTTCTACTATGTGTGATAACTTTCAACAAATCACTATGGAAAAGGGCTGAACTCTCAGTCTTTACCTTGGGTTCAAACACATGTCATTTAAAATGATAACACATGAGCTTTAGTAACAGCAACATGATTTCACTCATATGTGGAATCTAATGAACAAACTGAACTAACAAGCAAAACAGAGACAGACTCGTGCATGGATGGAGAGCAGATGACGGCTCCGGGGGATGGAGTGGCAGTAAGGGGTGGGGGGGATTGAGCAAGAAACAAAGCTCATGGACACAGACAATAGTGTGATGACTGCAGAGGTGCAGGTAAAAGAGGTGTAAGGGGGATAAACAGTAATGGAAAAAATACAATAAAAAACGATTTAAAAAGATATAAATGTATCCATTTAAAAGGAATAGAGAAACAAAATAGAGGTACAATTAAAATTACATATATGTGGAGCTAGGCCTCAAAGTCTTCTGACTCTGATCTACTGCCAATAATTTTGCATTTTATATATAACTATGGGGAGCTAGATAGTCACATGTCTATGAGTTAAGTTTTATATTTCCTAAAATTAAGACTTCTCTGCTTTACCATAAAATCCTCAAAAATTTTCAGTCTCTTATTCTACACACCAAATACTTTCAGTGAGACTAAGAGAGATTTATAAAAGTAACTTCTAAATTCACAAATAAAGAAAAGAGATTTGGAAAAGTACGCATGGGGCATTTGTATGGATAAGCCAATAAGGAAGCATTCAAAGAAAAATTGACTTTCTGTTTAAACTCATCAATCAAGTCACTCAGAATTATCAAACCGTTTTTTACAAACTTTCAATTCTAGAATAAGAAAAAAATCTAAAGTCCCAAATTCAAGAAAATGTTCTCTAGTCACACAGACTATGTGTAAATGACAGTCACAAAGTCTTTTAGAAAGAAACAGTTGAAGGAAAACTAGGTTCTATCATCCTTAAAACAGGCCCCTGAGATTGAAAAGAATCGCAGATGTCAGAGAGCTGGTTGTGTCCTTCACACTCGGCCCCGTGCTAGCGGGCTGGCTGACTGCGGGTAGAAACTGATGGGTGGATGTGGTAAACCAACCAGCAGAGCTCTTTGTGAAGGAAATTAATGGTATGAAAACACAGCAATTAACATTAAGTCTCTAGTAATTAACCATAAATAGACCAGACTGTTCAATTTATTTAGATTTCAGGGAAGAACAACATTTCTGCTGTTGAAAAATAAAATGTTTGGCTAGTGCCTTGAAAAAAAGTGTTTGACCGGAGTGTTTGAGTCAATGACATCCTGTAGACAGCCTCTCTATGTAAGAGTGTGACACAGTAGCCAACTATGGGGCAGTGTGCAAGAGATCTCAGCAGGCTGAACTCCGCTGGGTAGTCTCAGTGCAATGCATGAAATGTGTTCGTCTTGAAAATATTTACCTGTAAAATAAAAATTCCCTTCCTGTTTTATTTTGAAATATGTTTTTCAGGGGTTGGAATGCCATTACAGCCAATGTTTGCCTACCCAACTGGTTTTATAAAGCAAGGATTATCGAGATGTTGCTTTAATGTTCTAAGCACTCCACAAAGCACTGGACATAAAAGACAAGCTTCTTTTGTACTACAAATGCAATGTCTTTATTTCCCTGTGTAACACCAATGTTAAGTATTTTAACATTCATGTATGTTACCAAAGAGATTGCTGTTACAATACATTCTCAAGTTATTATACGTTCTCAGAAACTTAAATGCACAGGTGAAAATTTATCCTTGTCATTTTCTCCAAGTAACGTGCAAACCTAAAAATTGCATTACAACACGAGAGCCTCCCAACTGGGCTGATCATTTGGTGGGGTATATAAATAAATGTCTTATAGCTGTGCTGGACCCTGAAGATAATATAGTGTCGTATGTCAACTGTAATGGAAAACTAAATGTAAAAAAAGAACATCCCACATTTCAATAGACACCTCCTTTGCCTGAAAAATTATCTGATTATAGCCAATTGTTATCTTATATTTTTCTCAAGCTTCTGGTATTTCCACCTAAATTATATTTCATTTGCGCTTGTCAAGTCCTGTGGCTATGTCCTTTTCAAAGTTAACTATGTCCCTATTCTTTTTCCCAGTCCTACCATCACTCCTACTGGAAGCTTTATCATCTGCCAAAATATTTTTAAATTGTTTTAAAATTGTTATCCAACCTATAGTCTCCCTCCATCCTACAAGTCTTCCTCTTAAAAACCTTCAACATCCCCCTGTCAAACAGATAGAATATACCTCCGTAAATTATTGCTCATTGATATATACCTTATAAAGGATATATGCAAGTTCTATTTCCTTACTTTTTTTTGCTTCTCTTCTTTCTCCCCACATAGAATGCTTTCCAGTCTTCTGCTCATTTTCCCTTACCCAGTATAGCCTTCACAGAACTTCCTGTGATCTTTCATTTCTCTAATCTCAGAGTCTGAATGCTTTCCATATTCCTCTTCTCTTTAATAGAGAATTTACAAATTTTATGGGTACTTTAAATAAAACAATAAATAAATAAACATTAATAAATAAATCTAAGACCTAGGACTGATTCCAAGTTGTAAATGGCCAAATTGTTGTGGTTCTGGAATTCTCAAAGGAAATATATTGAGAACAGCAAGTATCGATTCAGAGAGTAAATTCTCCTGCTGAAAATATGCAGGAAGTGAAAGTGATGTGAATGTGTGTGAAGGGGCATTTGTATTGCACTTGATGAACGAATAGGTTTAGTTGGCCATTATCAAGCCATCATGGGAACTATAAAGCCTACCTTTTCCATTTTTTACAATCTGCTAATTCTTAGAAAACATAAAATATTTTCCCATGCTCCATTTCAATATCTTCAATATTTCTGCTTTAGAAAAATTATTAAATCGAACAATTTCTGCTCCTAAAACATTTTCTAAATCTTGGTCTTACGATCCCAGGTTTTCTCTTAGAAATCTGAAGAGGTCACTCATCATATTTTCAGTAAATTCTTATAATAATATTAATTTGAATTCACTTTATCTGTATAGCAAATATATGCCATGTATTTCTCATGTAGGAAAGCGGGGAGAGAAAGATTCCATAGCCAGGAAATCTACCACAAAATTCCTAAGGCATGCAGATCATTGGGTCATGAATATCCATAAATTCACAAAACCAGATTTGCCACAGATCAATACTTTAAAATATATAATGAGCCCGGCTGGTGTAGTTCAGTGGATTGAGCATGGGCTGGGAACCAGAGGGTCCTGGTTCGATTCCCAGTCAGGACACATGCCTGGGTTGCGGGCCAGGTCCCCAGTGGAGGCCATGTGAGAGGCAACCATACATTGCTCTTTCTCCCTCCCTTTTCCTCTCTCTGAAAATAAATAAATAAAATCTTAAAAAAAATTAAAAATATATATATATAATGATTAATTTTATGTATCAACTTGGTTGGGCCACGATGCCCAAATATTCAGTGAAACATTATTCTGGGTGTTTTTGTCAGGCTATTTTTGGATGATATCAACATTTAAATTGGTGAAATTTGAGTAAAGCAGATTGCTCTCCATAATATGGGTGGGCCTCATCCAATCAGCTGGTGGCCTTTGTAGAAAAAGATTGACCTACCCAAGGGACAATAATGAATTTTTCAACAGACAGATTTTAGACTTGAGCTACAGCATCATCTCTGTCCTGGGTCTCCAACCTTTTAGCCCATTCTGCAGATTTGGCGAATTCCCAGACTCCATGATTATATGAGCCAATTCCCTAAAGCACATCTCTGTGTATATGTGTCTGTCTGTCTGGGAAAAGTCCAACCATTGTTAATATAACAAGAACAGTTTGCACAACACTTATGTAGCCTGGCAGTCAAGGAGAATGGACTGGAATGCATTTGTGTGAACAATGACTTCACTCATTGTCAGTGGGAGCAGTAGACGCCCTTGAGTGAGCATGTGTACTGTGTGGCTGTCACATTCAAAATGACTGAGTGAGTCAAGTCAGAATCTGCATCAAATTTTGCTTTAAGCTTGAACATTCCTCTGTGGAAACCAGTCTCATGATTCAGAAGGCTGCAGCTATGGGCAAATGGTAATTGGTAGTTTCATCACAACAATGCACCCACTCATGCATCACATCTCATGCAGAGTTTTTTTATGAAACATCAAATCACCCAGGTGACAGTCCCACTACAGCCCAGATTTGGTGCCCTGTGACTTATGACTTTTCCCAAAATTAAAATCACCTTTGAGAAGGAAGAGATTTCAGACCATTGATGAGATTCAGTAAAATATGATGGGGCAGCTGATGGCGATTAGAACTGTATGAGGTCCCAAGGTGCCTACTTTGAAGGGGACTGAGGCATCATTTTCCTGTGTACAATGTTTCTTGTATCTTGATCTTCTCTAATAAAACATCTCTATTTTTCATAGTACATGGCTGGATACCTTCTGGACAGACCTCATATACATATATATTGTATCATATTAGTTATGTTTCTCTGGAAAACCCTGCTTAATACACAATAGA
Organism: Micronycteris hirsuta; assembly: GCA_004026765.1. Classification (NCBI taxonomy): domain Eukaryota; kingdom Metazoa; phylum Chordata; class Mammalia; order Chiroptera; family Phyllostomidae; genus Micronycteris; species Micronycteris hirsuta. The sequence continues at coordinate 161,415 of PVJI01001896.1, forward strand.
AACAATAAACATAGGTCAAATGCACAAAAGTAGTTTCAAACATAAACAGATTAGCTTTTGACTAAATATTTTTTTTAATAATTACTTTATTGTTTTTCAATTATAGTTGTCTGCATCCTCTCCCCTCCCCTCCCCCACCCCCTCCAACCCCACCTCCCTTCCTCCCTCCTCCCCCTTGGTTCTGTCCATGTGTCCTCTATAGTGGTTCTTGAAAACCCTTCTCCC